>CM062084.1:19898677-19987549 GCA_031163375.1 Conogethes punctiferalis | reverse complement strand
ATTGTGTGTTTTTTAAAGTATAAAATAAATGGTTACTATTCCGTCGATTTACCGAATATAGCCTGTTCATTTCAGACGAAACACTCGTATCAGATGTCAAAGCTGTTGTTGGATTTAAACTGGAATTCTTTGAGAGGTACTTGAACATAACACACGATCGATCTCTGCTAAAGCTTTTTTGTATCATATGGGCTTTGATGTTTAAAAATGTGTTAAAAGAACATCAAAAATAAAGTAGACTTTGACCGAGGTCACCTGATGGTAAGTGGTCACTTGAACCCATAGACTTTGCACTTGACAATGTCCCCAAATCGTATCCGTTCGAAAATGTCGTTGTGCGATAAAATATTTCAATAAATCCATAAAGAACTAAATTTTTTATTATTAGCCTATCGCAGTCCACTGTTGGACATAGGCCTCTCCAGTGATGGATATACCTCCACCAGTCGGTTTGCAAGAGCCTCGTTTGTTGTTCGGCATGATGCACGGGCAGTTGAGGGCGGCTTGGAGCGAAAAGATGATAGGTCGCTCCCTTACATTCCTTAAAAAACTCATACTCATTCCCTAAAAACAACTATTCAAGCAAACGCAGAAAAAAAATTAACATGCGCACCATTTTTAATTCATCGCAACTTTTCACACAATACGTTTCTTTGTCAACCTTACTCCAAAGAGGCTGCATTACCTCACCAAGCCTTTTTATAACAATGAAATTAATGCTCGAGCCTCCTTGCCTCTAATTAGCGGTCACTACTTTTACATTAGCGTATTTCTTTGCAGCCCTCTCGTTTCTTTTTAGGGTCCCGTAGCCAAATTGCGGGATGTAAGGGAACAGCCCGACGTC
Organism: Conogethes punctiferalis; assembly: GCA_031163375.1. Classification (NCBI taxonomy): domain Eukaryota; kingdom Metazoa; phylum Arthropoda; class Insecta; order Lepidoptera; family Crambidae; genus Conogethes; species Conogethes punctiferalis. The sequence continues at coordinate 19,986,705 of CM062084.1, read as the reverse complement.
GCTCCAAGCCACTTTCACCTGCCGGTGGTAGGCTCTCGCAACTGACTGGTGGCGAAATAATACTATACATGATCGAAGTCGTGGCCAAATACCACAGGCCTATGACGGGCAGTAGCGTCACCGTAGCAAGAAGGTTCCGCCCTGCGATTGCCAAGTCGCCTGCCCAGAGATTATGATTATAGATTAAAGTCTCTGCCCGGAGTGGCAAACAACTAGATATTCCTATGTCCAGCAGTGGATTGCAATAGGCTTGAGGTGATGAGCCAAATAGCATAAAATCAAGGGTTTCACTTAATTGGATTTGTAAAACTCATACGTGAGGTGGATTTAAAATCCTACCTTATTTAAAAAAAAAAATTAAAAAAAAATTAACTGAATATATAGCACGAAGGGACACTTCCAAAGTAGTAAAATATGTCACACACCCCAACCCCCCCCCCCCCCCCCCCCCCAAATTCTAAAACAAGAGAACGGTATAAAATATATGACATACCTACTACCTACCTATTATTCTGCAAACTACCAACAAAAATTTGTTTGATCGAGATCTAGTCAATAGTTTTTTTAATCAAAAAAGAAACACTATTTTAAACTTGATCAAAGCTACAACGAATCATAAGAACTTTTGTATTACGTTACTCGCTACGGAACCCTTCATGGGCGCGTCCGACTATCACTTGGCCGTTTCTTTTTGTTTCCCTCCCTCTTTGTCGCGGTACGAGCAAATTTCATTATGGCGTCTCTGGTATACATTTTCTTCTTCCGCTAATTGAGCACGGATGCTTTTGTTCTGCCGTTTTTGGTAATGTAATTGATATCTGTTGGTTTGCTAACAATGTAATCTGTAATGTAATAATCTAATCTGTAATTTGACAGGCTCCGTGGCTCAATTGGTAATGACCCCTGCCTTCTGAACCAAGAGCGGTGGGTTCCATTCCCACTTAGGACAAATATTCATGTGATGAACATTTGTGTTTGTTCCGTGTCTGGGTGTTTATATTTGTATTTAGGTATATATTTGTGGTACCTTCGTAGTTCTGGTACCCACAACACAAGTGCTTATGCTACTTACTTTGGGATTGGAACAATCAAATGGATGTGATGCTGTGTGATATTTATTTAATTTTATAGCACTGCAATTATTACATAATACAGCACTTACCTATATAATAGTTACTAGATTGAAGTAAGTTATATCGTCTTTCTGAAGGTTACTTGCTAAAACTTGCTTTGCTTGTATCACGTCACCAAATAGGCATTAATAGCGGTACTAGGGTTTACCTGCCTGGCTTATAATACAGGTCTCAATAACACAAAATGCTTTGCGTCTACATCAATTGCGCGAACGGCTAACTTTGAACCTCCTTACTCGAGTCCGTGTTGCCTAAAATATGAAATCTTCACATTTTCAAGGCGTGAGTGTATCGGTTTTTGTTGTATGAGCGCGGTCCATCGTCGCTCTAATGTTGCTAACACACTTATATAAAGGCATGTTTGGTTACTTAAATACCAGAAAATTTTGAATAAAACGTACATACAACGACATAATAGATAAAAGAGGTTAGAAATGTCACCATCTGCCCTAAAACTAGATTCCAGACGTAGGCGTATACACAACAAAACAAAACTAAAGTGTGAGTGGGTGGGTTATCTATACTAATATTATAAAGAGGAAAGATTTGATTGTTTGTTTGTTTGTTTGATACGAATAGGCTCCGAATCTACTGGACCGATTGGAATAATTCTTTCACTGTCGGAAAGCTACACTATCCCCGGTGAACATAGGGTATATTATATTTATAAAAACGTTAGGATTTGTGCTAAAAGTTTGATAATGTAACCCAAGGTGTGCAAAAATTACCAAAAAGCTATCAAACTGACGTGTATTGAAAACGTTACCATAGCAACCTAAACTACCCGAAGCGAAGCGAGGGCGGTTCGGCTAGTATTCTGTAAAATGAAACACTGAAGGGACTAAGTAAACCAACAAAAGGTAGCAAATAGTTTAAAATATTTATTAGATAGACGCAAATAGCTCGCTCCATCCGACCATTCAATACGAACGTAATTGTGTTTTATTGAATAAAGACATAGTCTTGATAGTGAAACTGAGTGCTGGTTTCCTGTAGAGATATCGAGATAACGACCTGACTTGTCAGTCTCTGTAAACTAGAAGTGTTAGCAAGTGTGTAAGATTTTAAACTTTCCTATATTTACATATAAGGGCCTATCATATTTTCACTCCAAGCTAACCTCCCCTGCCGTATTGCATCCTGCCAAATAACAAACGAGGCGGTGACCACCGTCTGGTGGCGGTATAACCATCACAATTGAAGACGTAGCTAACTAGAGCGAGAAGCTACGCGCTGTGATCGCCAACCCGCCTGCTCAGCGTGGCGATTACGGGTATATCCTCCAGACGTTTGCCCTAAGAGGCGAACAGCTGGAGAGCCCTATGTCCAGTAGTGGACTGTAATAGACTAATGATGGTGATGATGATGATATATCAAGCAATGCAAAGTACAACAGCACTACTACTTGTATTAATCCCACTTCAGCTCTACACACACGCACGAAACCGACATAGCACCGAATTTGACTTCGCAGCTTCGCAATTCCCCCCCGGGCGGGAACTACTACACAATAAAAAAGTACTTCCCACGATTTCACAATAAAGTGGGAACCCGCAGAGGAGCGCAATGACTTGAAAAATGAGCCGAGAGTCGGTGCGATGCCTGAAATATGGCCGGCAGGGAGCGAAACCGAGTCCATTGTTTTTATTTACTAGGAAATATATCGCGACTCCGTACTACTAGAGATCGCCGGAGCTGTTGCGATTTCCTTGAAATATGAATCATTTGAATAGTGAATGTTTTATTGCGAACGTTTTTATGAACGTATTCAGATCGTCGATGAAACTATATTGGTGTTATCTGGCGAGTGTGAAATGATAATTTGTTTTATGTTTTATAGAATAGCAAGGATAACATAGAAAACATGACTACTTCGTATATTTTGTAAGGTTTGATGTCACTAATTTTGCTAGCCAATCAACTGAATATTAATCGGTTTTAATGAAATTAAAAGTCGTGTATCATGCTGAATAACGAGGCTTTAGGAAAGCGGTGTGCTTATCACGATTGAAGGCGTAGTTAAATACCACTAACCGATGACGGGCAGTAGCGTTACCGTAGCAAGTGGCTACGCCCTGCGGTCGCCAACCTGCCTGCCCAGAATGGCGATTATGGGCAAAGCCTCCAGATTTTTGCCCAAACTGGCGAATAACTGGAGAGGCCTCCGTCCAGCAGTGGACTGCAATACGCTAGTGATGTATGTGATAATGTAAGCATCAAAACGCTAAATTTATCTAAAAACCTCCAGAGTAAAAGTGTTTATTTCAGATCGCGCATAAGTTAGAAGATAAGTTAGTAAACCGTTTTAAAATTTCCCTAAAGCCAGCTGATATCCCGCCTAATGCATCCGCCCGACGTGTACTAAGGACGGGGCATAAATCATTGGAGCTGGATCCCGCTCTGCCTCATTCGTTTTGAATGTTGCCACAACGTTTCCATGTCGCTCGTATCATACTATGATCATGTTGATCATATTACTTCTTTGGTCTAGTCTAGCAAGTTCTGTCTAAGAAATTAAAGATCCTGGGTTGAATGCAGGGTTCTCACCCGAGAGAAGACTGACTTTGTGCAAGAAATTGCTGGAAATTAGGACACACATACACTTCCGTGCATCGAAAATCACGATACATCGTTGGTCCGTCTAGTCTCTCTTTGGTAAATCTTCTTATTGGCCGCTTTGCCCTTAGGAGGGCGGGAATGAGGTACCATACCTTAAGATGGTTGCCATGAGCCACCATTTTTAACCGACTTCGAAAAAAGGAGGAGGTTCTCAATTCGTCTCTATGTATAATATTTTTTTTTTTTTATGTATGTTCAGCGATATTTCCGTCAATTATGGATGGATTTCAAAAATTTTTCGACAGTTCGACAGAAGACACTTCCGAGGTGGTCCCATTATCACCAAGTAAGGATCTGATGATGGGATCCTGGAGAAATTGAGGGCAACAACCGAAAATTGTATGCTCATATGGTGTTTTTGTTACGTAATCATATTTTACTCAGGTATATGCTTCCGGGCGACAACATCTGGTGCTGATGATGAAGCCACAGAACTCCTTAACGGTTAGGAGTTAGGGGACAGTACTGACATTGGTCGATATTAAACTAGGTAGTAGTATGTACTTATGCAGGGCTAATAGGGCAGGTGATTTGGTAAGTGATATGCTTGATTCTAGATCGCAAAGTCTTCACTTGACTTAAAGCAAAATTTTTCATTCCTAAGTAAAACTCTTAAGGACATTAATTAGCCTTTATTCAAGGTCACAGCACATTAACGCAACTAAAAACAGAGAAATAAAATTATTTTTAAAAAAAAAATTAAACCGACTTCAAAAAAAACGCAAACGACCAAAACTAAAAAGCGATAAATAACGTAAGTAATTCTATCCTTAATACATAATCATTTAAATATTACAATTATCACTTATTTTTGAAGTCGGTGCCAGCCAAACATATCTAGGTATATTGTCGTGTGGATATGCCGGCCGCGCGCGTCATACAACAACAGTCTACGTTAGGTACCGAGAGGTTGGCACCGACTTCAAAAATAAGTGATAATTGTAATATTTAAATGATTATGTATTAAGGATAGAATTACTTACGTTATTTATCGCTTTTTAGTTTTGGTCGTTTGCGTTTTTTTTGAAGTCGGTTTAATTTTTTTTTTAAAAATAATACTTACTTAGTTCGGGGGAAGTAAGGGAGCGACCTATCATCTTTTTCCTCCAAGCCAAGCTCACCAGCCCGTTGTGCATCCTGCCGAATAACAAACAAGGCACTGGAAACCGACTGGTGGCGGTATAACCATCACAATTGAAGTCGAAGTGTATACCACAGACCGACGACGGGCAGCAGCGTCACCGAAGCGAGAAACTACGCCCCGCGATCGCCAACCTGCCTGCCGAACGTGGCAATTATGAGTATATCCTCCAAATGTTTGCCTTAAGTAGCGAACAACTGGAGATACCTATGTCCAGCAGTGGACTGATGATTTGGACTAGAAGGCGCTGTGTGGCGCAGCGTGCCATGTCAGGGTTATTTTTTTATACCTTTTCCAAACCTTAAAAGTCGAAACCATGAATAGTAAATATTGGTTTACCAGACCCGGGAGATTCAGTCCTAAGGATGTTCGGTGACAGTGACGAATACCGCAATAGCGAATATTAAATTTATTCGTCCGTGACTACATTTAGACACATCTTGTATGGCGGCTACAACTCGTGTGGTTGCCACCCTCGCTTTGACACATACATAAACTATTCTGTACTGTCACAATATTCATGAGTTTATTGGTATAGTTATATCTGAAATATACTACTACTCGTACTTAACTGTAAGTTTAAAAATTTCTGACAAACAGAGTTACATAGTATAAAACAAAATTGCTTTTTCTGTCCCTTTATTCCTAAATCCCTATGTGCGCTTAAATCTTTAAAACCACGCAATCAATTTTGATGCGGTTCTTTTAAAAGATAGAGTGATCCAAGAAGGTTTGTGTACTGTGCCCGCGGCTTAGCCCGCGTTGATCCCCGTTTTAGGGAAGTGGGGGGTTAGAAAGAGGAGAAACGTAGCCTATGTTACTCTCCATCCCTTCAACTATCTCCACTTAAAAATCACGTCAATTCGTTGCTCCGTGCCGTGAAAGAAAGACAAACATACAGACAGACAGACACACTTTCCCATTTATAATATTAGTATATATGACATACCCGAAGTGGGTCGCTAGTTTGTATATATTTGTGAACCTTCGTTGTTCTGATACCCATAACACTATCACAGGTCTTTACATCGAGATCGGGGCAACATTTATGTGAAGTTGACTGATATTTATTTATTTATAAGCAATATCTAATACAAATACTTGTATTCAAACAATTCACACCATTTGCATCTCGACACAACGCCGCGGGCGTAAACCGTATTCCAACAAAGTTGAATTCAAGATTAGTAGCAACTTCGTGCGGAGCTTAATTCTGTCCTAAGCCCGGTCGGGGCTCGAAGCTCTGACTAGCTCCGAATCTGGTATGTAGTTAATCCAATTTAGTGCTCAGAATTTTGGATACAAAAGCATAAGCATAAGATACATAACAATATTGAAGTGTTCATCAAACGAATCTTTCGTTAACAGTAACAGAGATATTGTTTATTTTGTTCTGTACATGTAAATTACATCTTCTATCTATATCTTCTATCTAAATCTTCTATCTATCTATACTTATAATAAATCTGTAGAGAGGTCAATTCTGTACATGAAATATATTTTCAAAATAACTATCAGGGGGTGATAAGTGATCGATACTGATGCCAAAAATGCAATCAATAAAATTTTTGTCTGTCTGTCTGTATGTTCGCTATAGAAAAAAAAAACTACTGGACGGATTTTGACGAAACTTGGTACGATTATTTTTCGTACTCCTGGGCAGGTTATAGTATACTTTTTATCACGCTACAATGAATAGGAGCAGAGCAGTGACGGGAAGCGTTAGGAAAACGGGAGAAATGTTTATCTGCATGTTTGATCGCGTATCACGCAAAAACGACTGCATAGAATCAAATGCGGTTTTCATCAATGTATTGCTAGAGGTCTAACTTAAAATTTAGGTACCATTTTATGGATGTCCGCTATTTATGAAACCCGATATCCAAGCGTGCGGCACCGCCGGCACAGCTAGTTTTATATAAATTAGGTTTTTGGAAGGACTTCTCTTTGTACCGCCGCATACAATTTCTGCTCTTTACGTGACCCAAAGATTGACTGGTAGGGAATGCTCCTAGCATTAAGAGCGCGCATACAATTTTAAGCAACTCGAAACGCGCGCGGGAGCCGATTCCGAAACACACATAGACATCATTTGTGTCTGTGTGGGTGAGCGGCGCGTCGGACGCTAACTCCGGCGGACGAACATATTTTGATACTTAACAATTTATTATTCATCTAAATTATTTGAACATTCTTTTATTGCTAAATATTTTATTAGTGTAGTATAGGTGCGTACTTATTAAATTTATTTAGAGTACTTTAGAGTACATTATTCTTAAGTGTTTATTAATTAAGGTTTAAGAAAAATATAACAATATTTTTGTCTTTCTATCTTTAAATGTACCAGGTACTTACCTATCCAAATTATATTTTGAAAGGTATTGTGTGGGTGATTGACGTTTTTAATGTTGCTTTATAAAAATCAATAATCCCTACTGTTTTTTCCTTGCCTTGAAAATATTACGACTGACCACCGCTGTTTCTTGTATAAGACACAAATCTTGCGTAGAATACTACTTTTACGCACTTTTATAAATGATGCGATGCGATGGACAGGTTACAAAGGCGAGTTATCTATATAGGTATGGTGAGTCCTCTTGTGTCTATTCAAAAATTGTATTTTTATTTCCTTCCAATCATCTTCATCAGCCCACTGCTGGACATAGGCCTCTCCTAAAGTTCGCCAGTTCTTTCCACTAATAAACGGACGGTTTTTGTTGAATAACTCGCCCCTTTTTTGGTTTTGCAGTAAAACCGTAAGAACAAAAATTGTCGAAAATTTGATTTTCTACAAGTTTGATTCTTACTATTTTTCTTCTAGGATCGGTATTTTGGAAATTAAAATTGAAAACAACAGCAAGTAAAAATAAGTTGTCATTATCTCGTTTATTTTCTACTTTACGGTCTTAATTAAGAAGACTAAACATGTAGAAAATCAATTTTTAAACAATTTTGGTACCTTCCTTTTCCCCCAAAATCGATATTTTGGAAATATAACCCGCAAACCGCGACATATTCAAAACTGTATCATTATCTCCTATGTTGTACTTTTTACAGCATGAATGAAATGAAACAAAGTTCTAGAGAGTCAAATTCCGAACAATTTTGGTTCCTACCTTTTGCCCCAAAATTGACATTTTGGAAATTAAACTGAATTAATTAATTACCTATTAATATTTCGAATTTAACATAATTCCAATGACGGCGACGAAGCAAATAAAAGAAATAACAATACCTATTATGGCAAACTGCTGCACTAATGAGGGCGTAATGAATGCGCCCATATCGCGTGTGAATTCGCCACCAGAGGTGCTAGTGTAGCGTGAGGTATCCGAAATGTCAATGTACATAGGTTCTGTGGGTTAAACGAGTTTATTTCGGAAAATTAAATAATTTTGTGCAATTTTGGCATAGCTGGCATTAATTTTGGAAAATATGAGACACGGCTCAGTGATTGTCTGCGCTTTAAAAGAGGAGCCGAGAAAATGAGGTGTAAAAATTAGCGGTCTGAAAGAAAGAAAACAGTTTTGCTTTTCGGAAGCTTATGTCCTCCTTCTTATAATGAACAAACAGTCATCACATGCATAAAACAAACCTTAACAGCTATGCCCGAAGACCTCACTATACAGTGGCGCCCTCTGGTGATTACAAAAACGGTAGCCCTCATTGGCAACGTTGCACCTTGCGACTTGCATACTGCTAGTTACATGCTCACCCTGCTCGTCGCCATAGCACCATTCAGCATACATAGCCGGTAATTTTAACGTAATGTATGTAAATAAGTTACCGTAACATATCAGTATTTTACCAGCCTTTTCGCTAAAATCACCCCTAGTAACCGTAATGGTAATACATTTCACAACTATCATATCGCATTTTGGTTTTACATTTTGGAACAATTTGAACTATAAACTCTCCCATTGTTGACCACTTTGATCGATTTAATTTTAATATCATATACTTGTTATTTATGTGACACAAAGATTCACTTATTCCACACTAAATAATTAAGCGACAATTCCAAAATTGGATTTTTGATATTTTCTAAATTTAAATAGATCGATTATCTAAATAGATCAATTTCGTGCATACAAAAATTTTATCATCCATCTTTACACATATAATTTTACTAATAATAACTCGACTATGGGATTTCTAGGACTTTCAGCTTCATTGTATGCCTTTATTTATAGTCGTGAATATGTGACGTAGATTCCTTAAATGCTCCCAACTCAAATGAATCTCCTTATCAGTTTCTTCATGGAAGTTGTTTCTGACCATTGATGTTAACGAGCATAATAATAATCATTGGAATAGCCTTACTTTGTAACTTCATTAGTGAACTAATAAACAAATATCATATTATTTTTTTTTAAATATTTAGCAAATGTGGTTGTAGATAATAATAATTATAATAATCCTGATGTTTGTATTTGATACTCATGACTAAACATTAAATCATTTCATTAATTTAGTACATTATTTTAACTTAATAAATTTTCCATACAAATATAATATTACAAAGTATCAAACTCGTGGAGTTGCACTCGCGCAGAGCGGTATACGCTCATAAAAGTGGTTGTGCGTATGTGTGCGTGAGCGGAGCAGCGAGCGGCACGTCCTCCCTCTGGGATGACCCGATTTGGACTGAATCGGCAAGCGTCGCGCGCGTGGCTTTATAGTCACTTTTAAAAAAATCGTATAAAATAACAGGCATAGAATATTAATAAAATAATAATTTTGTGCACTTAAGAAACACTTCTTTTACATTTACACAAAATTTCAACTAAAAGAAACAGTGTTTTCTACTAGAAAAACACTGTTGAAAAGTGTGAATTGAGCTTATTTTGAAAAATTATTTTGGGCAATTTAATAACACATTTTTGAAAGTTTTTTTATCTAGTGCACTAATAGACCATATAAGCTATTGTATAAACATATATTTAAAACATATGTATGTAATGCAATTGATATTAAGACTTTCGAAATTGACTCTGACTCGCATTTTTGCGAATCGGCTTACGGGAGATCTTTGATAAACAAAAATATACTAGTAAATGTTGTATTTTATCTAGCCTACGCACTGCTTGAAGACTTTATCTATATAAAAAACTATGTTTCTTATTTTAAAAAAATCGTTTTATATGATAATAGCTCGCCCGAAAATACCAGTTTCGCCGCAAATACGTCAAATTCTGTATGCGCCCTCTTAAGCTCGACTTTTGTACCATTTTGTGCAATAAAGTTTAAATAAATAAATATTAAAATTTAGAAAATACGGTAACAAATAAACTATTTAAGAATTGTTGCCCATTTTACCGTGGGTGTCATAGTAAGATTACTAAGGCAATATCAGGAAAAGCGCAGCAGCGTTTACCTGGGTACAAACAAAACCTACTGCGGTCACCAACCCGCCTGCCGTGCGGTGATGCACCCGTGTGAAGCCGGGTCGGGTCATCGTCATCATCATCAGCCTATTGCAGTCCACTGCTGGACAAAGGCCTCTCCAGTTGTTCGCCACCTAGGGCAAACTTCTGGAGGATATACACATAATCGCCACGCTGGGCAGGCGGGTTGGCAAGTGCAGGGCGTAGGTTCTTACTCCGGTGACGCTGCAGTCCGTCATCGGTCTGTGGTATTTAGCTACGCCTTCTATCGTGATGGTTTTACCGCCACCAGTCGGTTTGCCAGCGCCTCGTTTGTTGTTCGTCAGGATGCACCACGGGCAGGTGAGGATGGCTTGGAGCGAAAAGGTGATAAGTCGGTAGGTGGGGCGGTACTCCGGTCACCAACCCGCCTTCCAAGTGTGGTGATGCAGCCGTGTGAAGCCCCGGCTTCGCATGGGTGCATCACTGGTGGCTAGTTTAAAATAAAACCTATACGTTACCAACACGAGCGGAATAAAAAATGTATGTGATGTACTCGTATACAGATTACTGGCTATAAATTGTTAAGTAATAATTAAATCACGTTATTATCAGAATTTCGTTTTGTAATAGTCAGATATTTCGCAATGCTCCCATAATAATTAATGTGTTAATAAAATAAAACCTATCAATTTAATCATCATTAATGTACCGTTATATTCATAACACTCACTATTCAGAGAAATGTGAAATTTACTGCAAACTTTACGGATTCGTCAATGTAATAAATCGACAGGCTCGGTGGCTCATTTGGTAGTGACCTCTGCCCTCTGAGCCAAGGGTAGTGGGTTCGATTCCCGCACAGTACAAACATTTGTGTTCATGAACATGTCTATTTGTATTGGTCTGGGTGTTTTCTATGTATAATATGTATTTATTTACAAAAAAAAATTATCTAAGTAAGTTTATCAGTTGTCTAGTACCCATAGTACAAGCTTCGGCTTAGTTTGGGGCTAGGTGGCGTTGCGTGGCCCAGCGTGGCATGTCTTGAGTTATTATAAATTCAAAAGGCAACATTAACTTAGTCAGATGCTTCGTCGAAACAATTTAGTGTCTTTTTATTCATAATGGGTTTGCGCTTGACCATAATTCGTCTGATGATAAGTGATATAGAAGCCTGCGATGGAGCGCGTTTGCCCAAATACCGCTTCTCTCTCGTCTTGAATAGGTTTTGAAGATTGCATGTCTAGAGGAACAAAGCTCTGGCGAGTAGTTCCATAACTATACAGTCTGGCAGATATTTCTATTGGAAAATCTGTTACCATGAGTCTTGCTTTCAATCAAAAGAAAAAATGATCAACCGTACTAAGAAAGTAAAGGCAAAACCGGCCGCGCGAGTCTTTGAAACTTACACCATAAAATGATGCCTTTTTGCCGTCTCTACTCATCCAATAATAAAAGGAGCTAGTAGGAAATAAACTATGCAATTCAGTCGCATACTCTTTAAAATATCAAATTATATCAAACACGAATCCTTGTATCCAAATTGTACACATCATCATCCCACATCAGTCCACTGCTGGACATAGGCATCTGCCAAGGTTCGCCAATGTGCTCGATTTTGGGCTTCTCGCATCCAGTACTTGCCAGCCGTCCTGCGCAAATCGTCACTCCACCTGGCCTGAGGGCCTAAGGGCATCCTACACTACGTTTGCAGAGACGCGGTCTCCACTCCAGAACTCGTTTACCCCAACGGTTATCGGTTCTGAAATTGTACACACCACCTGTGTTTGTCCGACTCTACTATTCGACCAAAGTTGAATTCAAGATTAGTGGCAACTTCGGGCGGTGCTTAATTCAGATCTAAGCCCAGTCTGGGCTCCAGACTCCGAGCTGTAAATCTGGACCGAATTATTAATCCTATTAGTGCTCAGAATTTAGATACTAAACAATATTTAAGTAAAGCCCCAATAGTTAAAATGGGGAGAGAAAATGTGAATCTGTTTATTATGGGTAACTAAAAGCAAAATAAGCATCGTACATTATTTAAAGCTACAGTTTTTAGTATTCATTTACAGACTAGCAAGAGTAGCCCCTTTACGAGGTTTATTTCCACCAATGTCGATTTACAATATAAATATCATCATCAATCATCATCATCAATACCTATAATAAATCTGTAGAGAAGTCAATTCTGTACATGGAATATATTTTCAAAACTAGCTGTGCCTGCGACTTCGTCCGCGTGGAAAAGTTTCTTGGGTATTGATTTTAATGACCCCCAGTGCCTGGCAGCTTTATATACCCGCGCAAACGTACAGCAGGCTCGACGTGATTAGTTAAATCGACGTAACTTTTTTATTTATGGACCGATTAACATGAAACAAACACTAAATGTTAAGGGAAGCTTCCAGCAATATATAAGTGAAAACCGCATCTTAATCGGATACGCGGTTTCTGAGATTAGCGTGCACAAACATACAGACAAACCGACAAACAGACAAAAATTCCAAAAATCATTGTTTTGGGTACTATTGCATTAATAAAGGCCTCCCATAATATTTTTTCACATATATCTTCCATGTACAGACAGCGATTCGTTACATTTTTATTATATGTATAGAAGAAGATATAGATAGAAGATAACTAACAGGGGGTGATTAGTGATCGATACTGATGCCGAAAATGCAATCAGTAAAATTTTTGTCTGTCTGTTTGTCTGTATGTTCGTTATAGAAAAAAAAAACTACTTGACCGATTTTAACGAAACTTGGTACGATTATTCTTCATACTTCTGGGCAGGTTATAGTACACTTTTCATTACGCTACAATCAATAGGAGCAGAGCAGTGACGGGAAGTGTTGGGAAAACGGAAGAAATTTATATCCGCATGTTTGATCGCTCTTCACGCAAGAACTACTGCATGGAATTGAATGCGGTTTTCACCAATGTATTGCTAGAGCTGTCTAACTTAGGCATTAGGTATAGGTATAGATAGGTATTTTATGGAAGTCCGTTATTTTTGAAACCCGATATACACGCGTGCTACTCCGCCGACACAGCTAGTAAATCAATAAATTCTTAGAGTTGTAATACTTGGAGACTTATCTTGCCACACAGATTACCCCCAATCTGTGTCTTGCCATAAGCAAGCCGTAAGAAATTTCGTCATCAGATACAAAGCAAGCCTATTATCGAGAATGTATCGAAATTAATTGAAATCATTAAAAAGTTCGATCGTATTTCCCGTTCAACTACCGCCCAAAGATTTTTTTTTATCAAAGCGCATATGATGAATCAGAGATTTTCTAGTCTTTGTGCTACGCAAATTAATATATAGTGACGATTTGAAATGATTATGTAGGTACTTTCACTTTCTGTACAATTCATCGTTTAAAATTTTAGTTCGTCGTTCCACCCACGCTAATTTCGCGGAACTGTCCAAGCGTTGGGTAAGTTGTTTAAACAGTTACTTGAATTAGTTTACTTTGTAACTGTTCTGTTCATTCAATTAGTGTCTTCAAAAGTATTGTTTTTTCTTAGTGTTGAGCACAGATTACCCCAGGTTACAGATTGGGGGTAATCTGTGGTGTTGAGCCACGCTTCCACTAGTCTTTCTATTGTACACACTAAACAGACAACATCACATACATTACCCCGATCCCAAAGCAAGTAGCTTAAGCACTTGTGTTATGGGTATAAATGCAACGAAGGTACCACAAATATATACTTAAATATATATACACCCAGACACGGCACAAACTCGCAGGCGAGGTCCAATTCATAAGTGTACCGACCTGAACATGTTCGTCTTGCCACGGTCAACATGGGTACGGATATTATAAAAGCGAAAATAGCCATGTCTGTCTGCCTGTCACAGGCCAAAACTAGTAAGCCGATTAAGTTAAATTTGGTACACAGATAGTCCATAGCGTGGCGGTTATGGGTATATTCTCCAGATGTTTGCCCCAAGTGGACTGCAATAGGCTGATGATGATGACGATGATAGTCCAGAACCTAAAGAAGGAAATATGCTACTTTTTCATACGAAAAGGCCTGTTATTCACGCCGGCAAAGGCGCGAGTATAGCTAGTCTTAAATATCTATATCTGTAGATATTTTACTACACACTAGCTTCCAATATAACACTGACTGACAGCCTAAGCCACATGAGTTCCTTATAAACCGTAAGTGAGCACTCAGGAAGGATTGTTGAAAATTCATCCCTTAAGGGGATTAAACACGGGATAAAAGTTTGTAATGTCCGATGGGAAAGCCCATCGGATTTCCCATCGAAAGGGCTGAGGTAAATAGGAAATAAATAGCAAATTGGCTTTTAAACTGTTTAGTAGCTAAAGTTTTGTAGCACTCTCACCAAATCTAAATATTTATAAGTATAAAAGGAGAAACTGACTGACATATCAACGCACAGTCTAAACGGCTAAACGTAGGCACTTGAAATTTGGAAGGGACGTAGAAACACTAAGAAAGGAATTCCCAACATTCTCACGGGAATGGAAATTAGCGGAAAGCGAAGGGAAATTATCCGAAACTTGTATGTAAAAAGAAAAGTAAGAAACTAAACAAATAAATTTCAAACCAATCACCTAGGTAATTGGTTTGGTCCCAAAGTAAGCAGCATGAACACGAGTGTTACGTACTCGTAGTTAGTAAAATAAACGCAGGGACATAAACAAATATACCAGTACGTAACAACGTTACAACGAGCTGGTTTTGCCCCAAGCGTCATCTTTTGATGTTAAATGTGAAGAATTGCAGTCAAGTGCTAACCAATTTCAAAGAAAAAACGAACAGGACAACTTCGAAAGAGGCATGTTCACGCGTGCGACGCCACAGGCTAAGGCTAGTAGAAAATAAATCTAGTAACGTTAACCTTTTAGTTGCACTTTTTATTTATCCTTCTTTGTGTCTAATAAGGTTTTGTCTCACGCAGACTTATCTCCCGAAGTTAACAATTTACACGGATTTGCCGTTCAGAATTTCATCAACCCAGCGAGGGTGACTCACTAATTAAATAAGAAGAACTGCTCAAACCGTTGCAATATACAGTCCCTTAAGTTAATAGGGCTTAAAACTTCACTCCTAGCGGGTCTCTCGTAAAATTTGCTAAATTAACTCTCAGAAATCGTATTATCCGTACAGCTGAGTTTGGCAACAAGCGTCGATTCGATAACTAAGGGGCATCGTTAATTTTACATAGGGTCGAAATTTTAATTAATCCTTTCACTGTCAAATATAAATAAATAAATAACCCAAGACATGCCACGCTGGGCCACACAGCGCAATCCAGCCCCAAACTAAGCCGAAGCCTATGGGTACTAGAAAACTGATAAACTTACTTAGATATATTTTTTTTGCAAAAACAATACATATTATACATAGAAAAAATAAAAACATAAAGAAATTATCAATTTATGAAGTAGAAAATCTATTCTTCTCGACACACATATTACGACTAAGACGAATTAGCTGACGTGTCTAAAATATACCTACATCTAAACAAAGTTGATTTCATGAAACATCATCATCAGGCTGATGATCAGCCTATTGCAGTCCACTCCTGGACATAGGCCTCTCCAGTTGTTCGCCACCTAGAGCAAACTTCTGGAGGATATACCCGTAATCGCCACGCTGGGCAGACGGGTTGGCGATCGCAGAGCATAGCTTCTTGCTCTGGTGATTTCATGAAACGAATACATGTATTTAACAATATTTTTATAAAGGTTAACTTTTTCACAGTATTAATACTGTGTCAGGCCAGGTGACACAATAGCCCAGATAAACTTTAAAATATATGAAAATATACAATATTATTTTCAAAATCGAACTAACATGACGAAAACGAAAGACATCAAAAATTAAGCCACCACAAATGTGAGCTCAAACCGTTTCAGAAAAGTAAAGTTCGTTTCCTAGCGGTCCGCAACAAGTAAAGATCCGAACTAACAACAAAAGTTGGGTTTAAATTTTCATTTGTTCAAGGGAAAGGAGACAAAGGGGGGGTGTCCCCGATCCACCCAGAATTCCCATTGTTGGACTCATTGTCCGGGACAAAATGAGCTAGTGTCATTTCGATCTACACTGTTGCAGCCCATTGATTTCTAAATAGTTTCTCTTGGCTATTAGCAAATTGCGTTCCTTTCATGAAATCAACTTTGTATAGATGATAATAGTGCCATATCATCTTTTCGCTGCCGAATAACAAACGAGGCGCTGGATACCGGCAGGTGGTGGTATTACCATTTCAATTGAAGGCGTAGCTGAATACCACAGGCCAATGACGGGCAACAGCGCGACCGGAGCGAAAAAAACTACGCCCTGCGATCGCCAACCCGCCTGCCCAGCGTTATGGGTATATCCTCCAAATATTTACCCTAAGTGGCGAACAACTGGAGCGGCCTATGTCCAGCAGTGGACTGCAATAGGCTGATGATGATGATCAAGACGACGTGCATCTTGTGTGACGAACAATACAACATTACGTCTTGCATTGTTCGTCACACTGAATACGAGTCCTTCCCTAGCCCGTCTTCCCCAACCAAACACACGTACCTGATAACATCTTCCCTAAGCCGCAGTAAACACAACTGGTGTAGTCAATAACTAATATTAAAGATTTCCGATAGCGGCCGTGTGTACTATCAACCATCTTTGTTCTATTGTTTCCCAAGACGTCTCATTTAAGGAATGTGTCCATTAGGTGCTATGTGAAGTGATAAGGCATATAATAACTGTGTGGTTGTTAAAGCACTTTTAATAGGAGATAGGTTTTTGAATTTTATGGTTATAGAGACAATTAATAGTTATTGAGCGATTGTCTTTGTCAAATAACAAGCTTATGAAGACCATTTGGTTCAGTGGTAATAAACGTTGCCTCCAACTCAACGGTCACGGGTTCGATCCCCGCATAGCACAAACATTTGTGTGCATGAACATGTATGTTTGTATTGGACGGGGTGTTTGCTAAACTTAATGTATATTAATTTTAAATAAGTATTTAAGTAAGTTTATCAGTTGTCAATAGTGTCAATGTTAATATCCATAATACAAGATTCGGCTTAGGTTGGGACTGGATGGCTTCAGAAATATGGTTTATAATTTATTATCTTAATAAGCATTTTGCCCGCCCAGCGTGCCGATTAGGGGTACCTAAGGTAAAAAACTGCAGATGTTTCCCCAAAACGACGAACAACTGGAGAGGCCCATGTTCAACAGTTGACTGTAATAGGCTGATGATAATGAAGCATTTTAACCCATCATGTCCACCGATAAGACACAATAGAATTGTAATTACAAGGGACTGTAATCTGGAAATATACCTATCTAAATACAAAGGTACAGGAATTATAAACCCAATTCCTTAGCCTATCTTCGTAACTGGACGAAAATCTTACGACATTCGTTAACCAAAGAGAAACACTTCGCAGAGCATCCATTGTCTCCTGATATAATTACGGCAAGATAAGCGACGAGGGACGGGTCTGCCCTCACAGGAGGTTACATGTGTTTTGCACAATGTACTTACTAAAGAAAATGACGACCTCCGTTTGTTGAAACATTCGCATTAGAGCGGAAGGAAGGTATGTTTCAGCTTCGATTGTCGGTAAAATAAATTGGTTTTTACCAGTAAAATGGCAAATATGCCTACGATCTGCCTGATGTTAAGCGGTTACCGCAGTCTATGAGCGCCTGCAATACCAGGGGTGGCACGCGTGTAATTATTTTGACAAAATAATTACATTTAATTTAGTCCGTATTTTAGATTATAAAAATATATTGGACACGTATTTTTCCTTTTGTCATTTAAATAAAAAATAAAAAAGATACAAGGCATCAAAATGTAGGAGTGGGGGTCTTTGACGTCACTCAGTGGTGAAAAAACTCCCACTCTTTGACGTCACGTGTAATTTTAACGGGCTATATCTTTGTCATGTTTGGTCTTATTTACAAATGCAAAAAAAAAACTGTCAAGTAAACAACGTCAACTCAACAATCTAAAAGACGCACTAAATACATTTTTTATGGCAACAGGCCTATTGCTGAACCTTTAAAAACATACGGTCGAATTGAGAAACCTTCCACCTTTTTTGAAGTCGGTTAAAAACCTCTTCACAATCGTTTCGAAAGACCCCATACTGTAGTCTTATGTGTCAACTGCCGTACCCTGCTCCTTCCTATAGATGTTGCGCTTTGCTTTTTTTTTATAGTGGCTCGACATAATGGCTTCCCTACGCCTGATGGAAAGCGAGAGAGAAGCCCAAGTCGCTGTGACAACGGGCAAGTAACTGTTTAGTTACCTGTCAGTTGCCACCGCCATGTCGGCCCAACCCCAACCCCCCACGAGCTCCGGAAACCCTACTCACCGACAGGAACATGACGCGGAGGTCATTTGGCTGCGGTATTCTATAGGGTGGAGGTCCTTCCCCGGACGGGCAGCTCAATTCGAGCGAAGATTCGCTATGCCCTACCTCTCTTGCTACGCCTTCGTCTCATCATACGCTCAGCCTAACACGCTAAACGCACGCACACACGCGCCACTCACACCCCGCGCCAAAAACGAAAATCTTAGCCGAGTTTCCGTGCATTTTTAACTCAAGCGCCGTTCTCGAGTACAACACGACTCGTTAACGGGAACTGAGTCAAGCATTGTCACGCGACACGGTAACTGGCGGAACGTATAATTAGGAGGCGAGTTGGGTAACGCGAGACGTCGCCGTTAAACCTTGTTTCGGATAGGAATTACCGTCTATCGTGTAATTGATAGCCGACTACCAACAGTAGGTAATGAAGGGCTAATTTTGATGTTTTGGTATAACTGGGCTGAGATGAATACAGCGCATATCTACGAGGTATGTACCAGGATATCAGACATGTCGAAGAGTGCGTTTCTATAGAAGCGGGGCTACGCGGGATGTAAGGGAGCGACCTATCACCTTTTCACTCCAAGCCATTCTCACCTGCCCGTGGTGCATCTTGCTGAACAACAAACGAGGCTCTGGCAAACCGAATGGTGGCGGCAAAACCATCAATATAGAAGGCGTAGCTAAATTCCACAGGCCGATATGGGCAGCAGCGTCGGAGCAAGAAGCTATGCCCTGCGATCACCAACCCGCCTGCCCAGCGTGGCGATTATGGGTAATAACCTCCAGGTGTTTGCCCAAAGTGGCGATCGCAGCACTGGACTGTTAAGTTGTAATAGAACAGGAAGCTTAAAATATTATATTTGAATTATGTTATTCCGTTTCTAAACCAATTCAATTAAAAACTTATCATCATATGTGAGCGTTGCACAAACTTCCTCTATAAGCTTCAAACTGTGAGAGACGAGAAACATACGGCCAAGTAACTCGTAGTGTGGTTGCAGTTGAATTAAACGACTAATTAGTAAAAGCGATGACGGAGTCCGAAGTTAAAGCGGCTGCGGATAGAACTGTACTGAGGAGGCTGCCTGTGATGTAGATAACACGAGCAGTGCTTAAAGTGGTTTGGAGCTTGCCAGCTCCACTATGCTTAGTAGTTACCCCGCTATATACTATTACACCTCCTAGTGCAAAATGGTTTGATGCGGCAGAAATTGATACCGACAGTCGATGATATACGTAAGAAATAATAAATAACCCAAGACATGCCTCATCTAGCCCGAAACTAAGCCGAAGCTTGTATTATGGGTACTAGACAACTGATAAACTGCTTAAATACTTTTTTTTGTAAATAAATACATATTATACATAGAAAACACCCAGACCAATACAAACAGACATATTCATAAACACAAATGTTAGCGCTGTGCGGGAATCGAACCCACGACCCTTGGCTCAGTAGGCAGGCTCGTTTGACAGACGGCGATCAAAGCCCGTCCCATCCCAGCAATTTTTGTAACTTTCACTATCATAATCCTATACCTGCAGGTTGTCTGGAAGAGATGGCTTACCAGCGATACGACCGCCTAGATTATTCCACTAAATGTTTCTGTATTTATTTTGTGTTTTGTGCAATAAAGATTACATCTATCTATTTATCTCAATTATTATATCTATCTATTTATATCAAGAGAGGTAGGGCATAGAGAATCTTCGCTCGAATTGTGCTGCCCGTCCGGGGAAGGACCTCCACCCTATAGAATACCGGAGCCAAATGACCTCAGCCTGAGTCGTGTTTCTGCCGGTGAGTAGGGTTTCCGGAGCTCGTGGGGGGTTAGGGTTGGGAACTGAAAGGTAACTGACCAGAGTTACTTGCCCGTTGACACAGCGACTTGGGCTTCTCTTTCGCTTTCCATCAGGCGTAGGGAAGCCACTACGTCGAGCTACTATAAAAAAAGAAAAAATCTGTAATCTAGTTTTAGGATAATAACCGCGTGAAAAAGTAACAAACACCCATATAACCATACAAACATTTCGCGTACTAGGATTATAACCTCCATAGTATACACAGTGGATCAAACTCAACAACAGATCCCGTATATTCCACCACACAACTCGACCGAACATAATTTCCTTCACAAATCTCGGGGAACTGTCCCCGAAATTCGACTTGCTAAAAAATAATATTCACTCGCAAACAAATTTGGGACAATACACCCCAATCCGGACACAATGGAATAAAAAAAGTAAGCCAAGTCTCCGTAATGCGTGACGAGGCAGGGATAACACTCAATTTGGTGCCGTGTATCGGACCCGGGGTGATTTAAATGATTCCCTTACACTATGGGTTCTCAAACTTGCATCGTATGCCCTCTGAGCCTCTCCTTCGTGCCCCGAGTGGTGAGTGCGGGGGCGCGATCCACTCAGAGGGGCGTAACGGTGTGGCGGGTGCAGCCACACCGTTGCACGAGGTCCGCCCGGGGAGCCTACCCTCCCCGGACCAGGAGTGCCAGCCGCTTGTCATCTGCGGCTGTCCAGGGCATGCAGGGATGCGGCCGTATGCTTCGGCGCTACCCGTGTCCCTGCAACTTGCTGCCCACTGGCGACACAGGGGGGTTTAGTGGGTATACCCTCCCATTTCGGGAGGAGTGAGTCCCACACACCATGTCTCCTCCCCCCGGAGGCATGAGGGTGCCTAATGCATTCCCCTCTAAAAAAAATAGGTTCTCAAACTTATAGACACGTAGAGATCGTCTAATCTAAAATAATGCGCCCCACCAAAACTTTTACGCGCACAAGCAAATCTATATCAATACTTATAATAAATCTGTAGAAAGGTTTATTAAATATTGTTGTGATATGTTGTCCAACTAGTTTACTTGATCCTTAAGTCGTGAGAGGAGAAGTCGTCTTGTTTCATACTGTTTGCATATTACAAAAATCCAGTTCTACTTTCTTCCTAAATCGTTTATTCTTCTAATCTGTGTGTCATTGATTTGTCAATAACTTGCTTTACATCAATACAAACTCTCTCATCTTAAACTAACATGCTTTTTATTTTCTTTGTCCTGCGCCCTATACCAATACATACGATGTGACAGCGCTGCTCTATAGGGCAAGCGTTGTCGGATTTATCACCTGACTCGTCGGCCGTCATGTGCACACACAAATCATAGTTCACCAAATAATCGGCGCTCGCACACAGGTGAAAATAATATTTTTCACCTGTGTGTGTAATATTTTTATTCTAATAAACCGTCACCGTTAGTTCACGGCGTGGTCGCCGCTTGAAGCAGTCGGTTCTCAACTGCTTTTTTTTTTATACCACTAAGGTGGCAAATGGCCGCCTGATGGTAAGCAGTTACCGTAGCCCATGCACGCCTGCAACACCAGGGGCATCGCATGTGCTTAGCCGACCCTTTAGGAACCTATTTACTTTCGACTTGAAGTGCCCCATACTGTATTCCCCCGAGAAAACATCAGCAGGCAGCACATTCCACAAACGCAACGTTCTCGGGAGGAAATTCCTCTGAAATCGGACCGTGCGTGACTAATTAGGCCTCAAAGTGTGAGGATGAACACCTTGCCGATGGCGAGCGGTACGATGATAAAATGAAGCTGTTGGCATCATTTCGAACAGTTCTTCAGAACAGAAGAACTTGCTTGAAGCGGTTCGTGTACGGCCGCTATTAGGATTACTTACCTCTAGGCCCCCAGCACAGTTTGAGAAACGCTGCCTTACACGCCGCGCCTACGCCTAGCCCCGGTTTATCCGGACCCCGGTTCTGGCAGCTACATGCTTCACTTGAACTAAAGGAATAATGCGCAGCCTTGTGGTAGAATTCAATCAAACGTGTATAAGGATCTTGCGGATAGTAGATGTACCTACAGTCAAAAGCGAAATGTATATTATACTAGAACCTTGTCACAATGATAAATGACAAATAAAAATATGACATGAAGTGGAAAAATTTTCAGGTTTAATGTAACGAAGTTCTTAAGTGTTTATTGCTTGTCCACTATATTATGTTATCTACATCTTGGGTAGTGCATAGTATAAAGTAGTTCGTGCTAGTTAGTTCTTGCTAGTCGAGTATAATAATAATAAATACTTTTTCTTAAATAGAGGCATGGCATGACTTTTCCATGCGTGATGAAGAAAGAATAAGAAGCCCAAGTCGCTGCGGCAATCGACAAGTGGGTGATGAAATCAATCGAGTGATTATAGCCAGCCATTATAATAAATAATAATAATAAATAACCCAAGACATGCTCGGTGGCTCAATTGGTAGTGACCCCTGCCTTCTGAACCAAGGGTCGTGGGTTCGATTCCCACCCGGGACAAACATTCGTGTGATGAGCACTTGTGTATGTTCCGTGTCTGGGTGTTTATATTTGTATTTAAATATTTATTTGTAGTACCTTCGTTGTTCATATGTTGTCTGATATTTACATGCCACGCTGGGCCACACATCGCCATCTAGCCCCAAACTAAGCCGAAGCTTGTACTATGGGTACTAGAAAACTGATAAACTTACATAGATACTTTTTTTGGTAAATGTGCAATGTTCTAAAACTGGTAGCAAGCCATATAAATATTCAAATACCAATACATACGAACAATCGTAATGAAATGATTTAAAGCCTATATCCACCAGCGGGCGATAATAGGCCTATGATTAATTGAAAGCAATATAACTGGTAATGGTGAATTGTTAATAGGTCAGTTTACAGTTAATCATATTATTATCTAATGCATTTAAGCGGTAATATGATATCAGCAATTCATAACATATTAACCGTAATATGATTGAGCTATTAAAGTAAGTCGCATTAATTATTATAATGGACAAACTAAGCTGTGTACATTTGCACCTAATCATTTGACGGATTCAGTGGTGCGATGGGGTAATATTGGGGTTATATACACTCAGAGGCACAATTATCCGACCACTTATGTTTTTCGTTATAACTTTAAAATTTTATTTTAGAATTAATTATTATTTTTAGCAATATTAAAGATTACATCATTTACAGATGAAAAACACTAAAATATGTTGGTGTTGTTTACATTGACGATAAAAATCATGAAGCGCTTAGTTATTATAACCAAAGGTATGCCACAATAAAGAATTGGGCGGTTAATTGTGCCTCTGAGTGTATAATGTATATGTTATGGACCAAGTGATTAATGCGGGCATTATTTATAATGCTAGGGCATTATGAATAATGTCAAGTTCTACTGGGCAAAGTGATAATTACTATCTAAACTTCATTATTTATCACATTGGCCGGTCATTATTGTAGTGCTACTTGGCAATTAGGCAATTTGATAATAAAGCAAAGGGGAGGGACGCACGCGTAACTAATCACTTACTTATTCGGAGATCGATGTATCCGTTAATGTTTTTTTTAACCGACTTCGAAAAAGGAGGAGAATCTCAATTCGTCTGGTTGTATATTTTTTTATGCATGTTCACCGATAATTCCGTCAATTATAGATGGGCGCCAAAAATTTTTTATTTGTTCAACAGATGACACTTCCGAGGTATTATCACCAAGTCAGGATCTGATGATGGGATCCGGGAGAAATTGAGGGCAACAACCGAAAGTTGTATGCTCATATGATGATTTTGTTACGTAATCATATCCTACTCAGGCATATGCTTCCGGGCGTCAACATCTGGTGCTGATGATGAAGCCATAGAACTCCTTAACGGTTAGGAGTTAGGGGACAGCACTGCCATTGGTCGATGGGAACTAGGTAATAGTATGTACTTATTCAGGGCTAATATTGCAGCTGATTTGATAAGTCATTTGCTTGATTCTAGATCGCAAAGTCTTCACTTGACTTCAAAAATGTTTCTTTCCTAAGTAAAACTCTTAAGGACATTAACTAGCCTTTATTCAAGTTCACAACACATTAACGCAACTAAAATTCGAGGAACAAAATGACTTTAAAAAAGAAAGAAACAACATTATTATGTTCTTAAAGCGAATAGGTATACATAATTTGGAAACTTAGTAATAGGGTTCCATTTTACACCCTTTAGGTACGGAACCCTTATAAAAATGAAATGGCAAACGTCCGTTATCTCCCACCAATAGCCCAGTTATCCTGTACACAGGACCTCTGTCAATTAAATAACCCTATAATTTAGTTCCCATTATTATGCAATAGTGCTGCATTTGCCGAGTAGGTATTACTACTGAGTGCGTCAACTTGGACCAGTCAGAAGTAATGTCTGGCCTGTGTATCACATACACATATTATATTATCTCAGGAGTGGATGGGCTTGTACCTCCACGCAAGCCTTACAGAGGATCAGGAGACTGCGAAATAGTTATAAAATATGTTTTTATTACTCTGCCCAAAGAGTGATAGTGCGTTTCTCTTCATTTGTTTCCTGTGTCTTTTCATTTGTATTCTGCTCTCCCCGACTGGTGCCACTGAAAATCAGCGTCCTAGTGCTAAAAGTACTAGGACAAATGCTGAGTGGCACCATTTTGGCTGATTGCACACAAATCCAATCCGTATACCTGCTGTAAATGATCAAAAAAACAAAGCAGCTTGATCAACAAACAAATAAACATCCTACGTTTTTGACAGCCGGCCCTTTTTTTTTTGGAACTTTTTTTTTATAGTATAGTGTGTTCACGGCTTGGAAATGGAATGTTATCTGCCAAATTTGTTTTTTTCTTTTAAGCTGTCATTAAAATCTTATCTTTTTTTTTTCCCCTATTTATTGTTTTGTTAGTTTCTGTTTCTTGTACTAAAATATTGTAATTTTTTCTAATAATGTTATTTAAATTTGTGATTTGTGTGCGCCAAATAAACTGTTTTTCTTTCTTTCTTTCTTTCTGATAAACAATATTTAGAATGCCCGATCAATTTGATTATTTTAATAATGGTTATCAAATTGCCCTCTCATATTGGCCATTTATCAGAATGCCCGGGCATTATATATAATGCTACATTTATCACTTGGTCCATAACATATATAAGGGATGGTTAAGCTAAGCCTAAATCGCGGGCTATCCGAAGGTTCCGGATGCGATTACGAGTCAGGTCAATTTAGAATATTAACTTTTCTATATTGGAGTCATATATTACTTTTATTTTTTTACGCCTGGTTCGTCTAACTGAAGGTTGTCAGGAAGAGATCGCTCATAGCGATAAGACTGCCTAACTTGTACATCAATATATCTTTGTATTTAGTTATAATTCAAATGTTTGGTGTGCAATAAAGTATATATCTATTTGAAAATCAATAACCAACATACCGCAATAATTCACACAGCGATTAAATTTCAGCACATCAAAGCCAACTATTATTAAGGCATCGGATACAAAACACGCTTATGACGTCACACTTGCTCTCAAATATCTCTCGTATTCGGATAAGCATTAATTAAAAGTTATAATACGAAAATCCGCGCGACGACCACATTTCACTAACAAACTTTGTATCACAGGAATGTATTAAGGATAGAACGGTTTCGTGGACGCGCAAACTTGCACTATGATGTAAGGATTCCGTACCACTGATTGAATGAAAAAAAATTAGGTAATTTGATTTAAGACGTTTAAAAAAAACTACTGTCTAGATTTCATTCATTCAATTTTCGTTAGTAGTTTGCATAGTAACATTATACACATCATATATTTTTTCAGTTTTATCATGCCCATATTTTAGAAGAAGGGGGGGGGGATTTTTTTATGATTTTATTTTAAAATCTTAATGCAGTGTACAGAATACATCTACGTACCAAATTTCAATAATGTAACTCTTATAGTTTCGGAATAAACTGGCTGTGACATACGGACGGACAGACAGACATGACGAATCTATAAGGGTCCCGTTTCTGCCATTTTGGCTACGGAACCCTAAAAAGAAAGAAGTCGTGATCGCCACGCCATCTAGATATACTTCTGTATCACATAGTTGTACATTTAGTCCGCGCGACAACAAGTGTGATTAATTATGTTATCCCCATTGTTTACCTGCCGTATTGAGAAGTCCCATCAATCTTATTTTGAGCAAACTTTTCAATGTTTTGTTTCTCTTAGACCCTTATAACGTTGGTTACCAAACGGGCGCAGTGTGTGCGTGACTGTCCAAAACTGTTTCAATTATGCCTTAAATGTTACTCGTTGTTGGTTCATTAAGTTTTGTATTAAAATAGCTGTGCTAGGTTTCTTATATTATAGCGTAAAATAATATTTGTATTACTTTTAGTTCATCATCATCCTCTTAGCGTTGTCCGGGTTTGTGCCTCTAGGCCCAGGGTCCGCTTTGACCAATCCGCTTTATCCTAGATTTAGCGAGTCTGGTTATTACATTGAAGCGACTGCCATCTGACCTTCATAACCCTAAGAAAGTGGAACCAGATAAATTTGGATCATGGTTACACCTTCAGAATTAAACTGGATGTGCAGGTTTCCTCACGATTTTTTCCTTCACAGCTAAGCTAGTGGTATAATTCCGCACATAGATTTTTTCAAAATCCAGAGGTGCGTGCCTCGCGCGGATTCGAACCAACGACCTCACTTGTACTACTTTTAGTTAATAACTTAACAATCAATCAACAGCCTTGGTCCGTCTACTACTGAACATAAGCCTCCTTTAATGAACGCCACATTCCTCTATCCTGGTCTTGCCTCATCCAGCCACAGCCAGCGATTCTTCTGAGGTCATTAGACAATCCTTGAACCAAGCTGGACTTCAATTTCCCGTAAGTGTACAGAAAAAACACATAACACCCAGACCAATAAAAGCAGACATGTTTATTCACACAAATGTTTGTACTATCTAGGAATTGAACCAGCGACCACTGTATCAGTGTTTAACCACTTAACCAAACTGGTCGTCAATTTTCCGAGAGTGTACTGCAAAGTGCAAAAATATTTACTTTAGTTTGCTTTCAAAACAAGCTTTCAAAATGTGGTTCAACTGAAGAAGTAAACTAAAAATGTTTTCGTTCCCGCTACGAGAAAACCGGCCTTATAATTAGGGTCCCAAGGGAATATTAAGCTACCTGTTCTCGGCTTTATAATGTTACCAGATCTTTTACGTTTCCGAAATGGACTATAAGTTTTTAAACATGAACGGCTCTGAAATCCTTTAGAGATCGACTTCATCGAAGAAAATTCAGAATTATAAGAATATTGTAGATAGATTAATAAATAAATATCAGACAGCATCACATACATTGCTCCGATACCAAAGTAAGTAGATTAATCACTTGTGTTATAGGTTTTAGAACAACGAAGGTACCACAAATATATTATACTTAAATACAAATATAAACACCCAGATACGAAACAAACACAAATGCTCACCACACGAATCTTTGTCCCGTGGGGATCGAATCCACGAAGGTAGCAGTCACTCCCAATTAAGCCACCGAGCCAGTCAGATTTTTGCACACAACGGCTACTTAGTAGAAATAATCTAAATTTTATCACAATCAA
Organism: Conogethes punctiferalis; assembly: GCA_031163375.1. NCBI lineage: Eukaryota > Metazoa > Arthropoda > Insecta > Lepidoptera > Crambidae > Conogethes > Conogethes punctiferalis. The sequence goes on along the minus strand of CM062084.1, from coordinate 19,958,590 downwards.
TTTGTAATGCATTTTCCTATTTACGTCATATTTTGTACAATATATCTATCTTAATATAAAAACTTTAACTTCACCATCTTGAATACTAAAAGGAATATAAAGATATAGAATCATTGAGATAAATCGCCTTCGAGCGGACATCGAAGAATCGAGTGCCGCGTGGACAATTTGCTTTGTATCCTTACGGCTTGAGATCTGCCTAAGGGAAGAAAAGCCTTTCAGAAATCTATTAATCCGGGATTACTGTAAATTTTCAGCTGTATTGTTGTTAAAATATAAGAAGTCACAGCTTCATCCGATCTAAATCTAACTTGGTTCAAAATAAAATGATTTATTTGTATTTATTTATCTAATGTTCATTACACATTAAAGTAGTGTACAAAAGGCAGACATAATACCATATAGGCGTTAACTACCAGTCAAACATTAGGCTAATACTTATTTATAACTAGCTGTGCCCGCGGTTTCGCCCGCGTTCATGTAGGTGTTGTAACGATCCCCCCCTTCGATGGGCCCTCTACCCCATCGTCGTTACTTCTCTACATAAATAAGTAAATTATTGAATAACTTATACATGCAGTTATATGTGCATTTAACGAATAGTTATTACGAAGTAAGTAGAGAAACAATTATTTTGGCCAGATAGAATATCTTTGTGATCGTCTAGTATGATTGTAGGACCCTTATTACGTTGTGTTTTATAATTGTAGTAAATCAAATTCTTTTATGAAGGTAGCTGAGTTCAGATTAAGCGTATGTCGAAAGCCTTGTGAAGTCAAACTTAATTAAATTAATCTACAACTAATTAATTAAATCTAAATAAACTAATCTGTTACTAAATATCTATGACTAAATATTTATAACTCAAACGTCCTAGTAAGAATTGTATGTGAGATAGAATAACTAGATTTTAAATGAGCGAATATCTATTAAATATTATTTAAATTACACCGGCAAGAAAGGTATATCAAAATATCTATCATAGATAAATAATATTGGAATCTTTATCATTCGTGTTATGCACATCTTCAATAAGATTCTAACATAATTAAATTGGGATCATTTCGAATATGAAATGATCATTGTAGCTTAATTGATTTGATTGAATTCGAGTAATAATAAAATGTAGTAATTTTCGTTACTCTAGGAAAGAGTAAGTTTGTGGAAAGTTCGGAAAAGCGTCAATTTGCAGATACTTTAGAAAAGTATATTTGCGGATACTTTTTTAAAAAAGTATTTATTTGGGGATATCTTAGAAAAGTATTTAATTAGGGATATCTTAGAAAGATATTTATTTGGGGATATCTTAGAAGCCCCCTTCCCGCTTCTAAGTTGGTGGAAAATCGCCCTTACTACTATTTTCCTCCCGAAGATTAAAAGGGGACATATAGATATGACCGTAAGGCCATTCTAATATTATGAAAAGTGAGTTTTCCTTAGTACCAAATACAAATAACTAATCAATTACGAATACATCCAATCTCACCAATATATCTCATGTGAACAAAGACCAGCCGACACTGCCACGGTACCGTAGATTAGCGAATGATGGCCATACAGTTAGATACAGGCACAAAAATACGGAAAGTCAACACCATCCTACCTCCATTTTAGGAGATCAACAGACAGCTCATCCAAGTTGTGCCAAGTAAACTAACAAGTATGACAGGTCCCTAACATTTGTAAGATTTGACCAATGACATATGCCACCAGCCCCCATTCACAGAGATACACAAGTCAAACCGGATGTAACATTGCAGTATTGTAAAAATAGCTACAATGAGAATTTGTTCAATTCATATTTACGAAATAAATCGTACTAAGTTAAACTCTGAATTAAGTAGGTTTGTAGATGTAATTACCTTGTACATAAGTAGCACATTCCTCGTTTTGGCAAGTCAACACTGAATATTTCAGCTCAGCCGAGGATGTACCAAATATACACAAAGTAACCGATTGGTTTATACTATTAGCACAAATACAATATAATTAGGCAAGTCAACACTATCTCAGATAGCTCAGCCTATATTGTACAAGTACCAAAGTATAGCCATATCGTTGGGAATAACTTGCAAGTTATAATGATTAAATCATTTATCGGTATATTTTTGAGGAGTTGTATTATTTGTTCATATTTTTGATAGAGTACTCTCATCATCATAATCATTGATCATCGTCATGTTCAGCTATGGAACATTAGATTGAATTATAACCATTAGGTTTAAAGAGTTTCGTTTAGTATTAGACATTCTGTCTAGTATTAGCGTTTATAAAATTATATTGGGTAGATTAGTCTACTATTGAGACTGATCTTAAATTGTTTGGTAGGTATACGAAAGTATTTAAGAATTATCCATTCATGGTAATTCATTTTATATACTTCTTATACTGTGATTTAGCATAAAATTGTAATTAATATCAGATGTTACCGGTGCAATTTATTAGCTGAACCTAATATAAAGAGAACCATATCTCTTATCTACCTAATCTATATTTAAACTGAGGCCTCAGAATTTGTTATTAGAAATTGATAAGTCTAGGAATCGAACCTAGAACTTCCTAAATGTTTTCTTTAATAACCTTACACTCTAAACTTATAACTAACGCATTCAATATCTAGTTGTTCCTTTCCTATTTTGTATTTTGTTTAGGTTGACCCTAGTTGTTTCCTTAATTCCAACTGGAATAACTATAAATTTGTGTCTTTAGACTAAAGCCCTTAACTGACTCATTGAGAAATAAACCCAGAAGTCAGATAAATATCATCATCATCAGCAACATCATCATCTAATCGGGAAATCGAACCCGTTTAATCCTCCTACATTTTGCAGCTGTACTGAATAACCTATTACTTATAAACTACTTTATAGTTAATTAATAAATTAGTACAAATACTCATTCAACATAAATCCTGATTCGTTTTCAATATCTAACATAAAATGTATTTCATGCATTAGTTATATTATTAAGTTCATGTCCGGGAATCGAACCCGTACCTTTACAACCCTAACCAACACTCCATCGTATAGTTTGTATTTAAATAATAGCTTGTTTAGGACTCGAACCCAAACTCTGCAAGTTACTTGTTATTTAAAATTATTACAAGTTCAGGAGTCGAACCCGAACTTAGTATACTTGTATGTCTAACACTCTATAATTCGCTTTCCATCTCTATTGTCCATATTTCTATTGTTCTGATTGGGAATCGAACCCAACAGCATTTCTATAATTTTATGGCAGTTTCATGTGTATTGTCTACTTGTGTAGTTTATGAATGAGTATTGTGACTAAATATTATAATTTAACTTATACATTAAACACCAATAAATTATACATGCAAATAAAACCGCATAGCCATGCAATAAAATTAGTAACTATTATTCGTCCTATCAATACCAAACTTCCTACGACCTAAATCCGGATTCCTACTCCTATCCACCCTAACCGTCTTACTTGCGGTCTGAATCTGAGGATTCAAACCCAATTTTCCCTCGAAGTCGTTATATCTGCTACTTGTGTATTTCTCCTTCTTTTGATTATGATTTAAGATTTATTTACGCGCCCGAACTCTATCGGTAGAGTTAATAGAAAGCAGACCGAACGATGCCTTCGAACTTTCTGTAGTCAATTCTGATTTTATTTAATTTTTGTTTATCACTGTCACTGAAACACTGAACTTCCGAAAGTGAATACTGAATTACTAATTAAATGTACCAAAATCGCGTCCCGCTCTCTTCGTTAAAAATCGCGCCTCGCTCTCTTCCTGAATATTCCTGAACTTCCCCTTATATAGTCATGCCAATATCCCCACTCCTACCTTCAATGTTCCCACGCGTGGGCGTGACCAAAATTACTTATTATAAACAGACTTCAACTGTATTAATTACTATATCGAAGAGCGCCATCTAACCCCTTTCTGTTGCACTATACAGTAAATGAACGTGCCATCTATCGTCTGCTTCGCGAACTAACAACTCACCCTACCTAAGTGAATCGATAGAAATCCTGAACGTGTTAGTTAATGTTTTGGCCCCAACATAGAGGGCGCTGTGATGGATTTCTTTAGTATTAGAAACAAATAGAATTTTGTTAGATTCGAAAAATAATTTTGTGGTAGGGTGGGGTTGGTTCCGTTACAATCGCCCCCTAAATTATTACGAAGTTTACCGTAGTGATAATTTACAAAACTAAAAGGAACCACCTCAATACTAATTCTTTAATGTAAATGAATTCTTCTAATATGATTTAACACTTTTAAATTTTTTGTTTGAAATGTATTAATCACTAATTTAGTCTCAATCAAATGAATCTCTAAATATTAGATTTTAATGACAACTTGACACAACCGGGAACGAACCTGAACGCTCGGACCGCTCTGTCCCAAGATTCAACACTTTAACCACCACGGCATAAAATAAACAAGCAAAATGATTAACTGATTAAAATTTTTACATTAGTTTTTGCGCCCCCACTAAATTCCAGACTACGACAACTACGCAAATTACTTTTCAATAACAATAACCTCATGCATAACATCCGCCATGTTATACACTAAACGACTTTTAAAGTAAATTATTTCACAACTTTTCAAATCTTAAACGCAAAATGTGCAAGAACATGTATCTTGTATGAAATGACCTGGACCCTTTTATGACCGTATGTATTGTTTTTGCAACCATGACTTGTTAACAGATGTTGTCTATTGTACTGAGCAACTACCTGAGTTCAAATCCCTGTTTGTTTTGTAAAAGAAATGGTTGGCTTTTTGCAATTAACTAAAATCGTTCGTAGTTGTACAAAATTAAACTTCTCAGAGTTGAAATTTTGTTCACTCTGTAGATAATGTAATTAATGGATTGAATACTAAATAACCCATTTATGTTAATATTAATATCAATTTTATAATCCCTAAATGAATCTCTAAAAAAAAAAATTGTCATAAGTCCCTTTTTTATCATCATCATCAGCCGTATCAGTCCACTGCTGGACATTATTAATAGAAATAAACCACATTTCTCACTACAATTTCAAGTTCAATGAACAAAATTAAATTCGCCCCCATTTCATTTAGTTAAAAAAAAATTAAAATTATTCTATACTCTTATAAATTGACTTAGTAACGTAATCTAGATAATTTTTCATAATATAATTCATTTCATAATAGAATCGTTTAGAGTTATTATAAATATGTTTAGGAGAAGACTTATGTCTTGTCCTTAATTAAAGATCATAATATAGTTTATTTCATAATAGAATCGTTTAGAGTTAAGTAACTTTGTGTTTGTTTACGGTGCAATCAATTTAGGCAACTACGTGTAAAAATAATTTAAGATTTTTGTGCAGTGTGAAATGAAACAACACCTTTTAAATGTTTATTTATACCTTAAAACCTTGTATTCTAGACTTTAATTTGGTTAAAAGTTAATTTAAATAAATCAATCCAGCGAGGATCATAATAATTTAATAAACACAAGAGGACAATTTCACCAATACCATATATTATGTTTGTGCCCAAAATACATGATATGAGTTAGGACCACTCGTAAGATTGCTCTAACCAAGTCCCGAAGGAGAGGTCGGAGCCTGTTTTACCATTTAGTCGGCAGCACATAGTTAAATAATAAAATCTCTGAGATAATAATATTCAACCGTACTACACACTAGAATGGCTGACTAAAAGTGTTTAAGCAGGTATTTATAAGAAATTCCGCCTAAACGGCATCTACCTCTTTTTACGGAGATAGTGAGCCAGGCAGTTCCACACGAGTTTTCCAAAATGGGAGCCCTATAATAAAACGCATCAAGTTTAATCACCTATCTGGACTGAAATGACTCCATATGGTCATTATGAATAATTACTAGCAAAATATTAAAATCTAGAGTAATTACCTTTTATGTAAAGTGTACCTAATAAATCCCTAACTAAACATAAGTGTGATGTGTAGTGTGTGTAAATATATACAATAAAATATATATAATATATATAATGCTACAAAATATCAAATAACTTATTAGCCCTATTTCCTAGCAATCCTAATCACAAACTAAATAAATAGTCTGTGGCCCTAATTGGCGTAATTGGGACCTGAAACGGTAGTTTCAGGCCTAATTCCTTGATCGCACTTCACTGACTCTACAATTTAGTAAAAATTTAATGCAAAATAATAATTTAACCTGTTCTGAATCAAACCCTAAGTTAATTAGCGCCTTGCTCCCCCCCCTTATTAAAGAAAATCGCGCCTCGCTCCGTTCCGCGACTCAGGCTAGACCACACGCAACACGCCATTGTGGACAAAGTTTATTTATTAAATTACGATAATTTTATTAGAATCCATTTTATCAAATAGTAGGTAATATAAATGTTTAAGTTTAATCTAAGTAAAATTATTGTTAAGGTTATTGAATATTTGTTAGGTATTTCAGGACGTAATTTAATTTGCGACACATCTAATTTTGTAATGAACCGTCTATGTTTGTAACCATAAAAGCATTAAGTTCCTTTCTGTCCTTTAAATCCTAGCGATTTAATACATTTCTATAAAATCTTGCTTTATTAACTTCTATTCATTAATATGAAATACCGATCATTAACGTGATGTTAGATATAATTAACTATTCCTTTAGATTATGTTATCAAATTGTTTACTTAGGTACCCGCTCAAAATGTCCGAAAGCTCGACGTGACAAAAAAAATATCAGTCATAAATATTGCTCTAATTCACGAGTGGGCATGTCATTTGACACGACGCAATAAATTTCAACTCTTGAGTTGTTTCTAACGAGTTCCCATTATCGAATTCTCACACGTGCATTTCGAGCGAACTCTTGACGTGATTGTTTTTATCCATAACAAACTACACGGAAAAGAAACAATCACTTAAACCTCTTAAACTATTCCTTAAAATTCCACTCTTGAGCTGCGTTCACAGGCTCATAACTTTTAAAATCGTTGACATATTGATATTTCTGAGAGTCACAGAAATATTTTAACAACTTCAGATAAGGAAGTTTGTTTACATTTTTAATTTAGAATTGGGGTTCTCATAACACAAAAGAAATGTAAAACCCTATAATGTCCCTTATAAAGTATTATCGTAAAGATCGCGTAAATATTAAAACCAATCCTACCTATTGTATTTCTATACACGCTTACGTTAAAAGTAAATTCTAGACTTTCTAGATGAAACCTAGGTAACCTAACTTCTTTCTACACTAACTTATAATTTATGATTTAATCACTTAATCATAAAAAAAATTACTAGTCCCTACCTATCATAATCTAAATAAACCTAGCTAATCCTATAACCCTATCTTCCTAACACCCTAGCCCTAACCATACCTACTTTAAAATATATACATAGATAGATAAAGAGGGATATCTGATACCATGAGACCTAAGATATCAGACGGAATTGGGAAAGGAAGGTAAGGATAGTGCACGTAGTGCAATGTGCACTGGATTTGGGATTTTCTCACTGCCGATCACACAGGCTCATGTGACCGTGGTTAGGCGAAAGGTGTCTTGGCCGCAGTGAGAGGAATACTGAAAAGCTACACAGAAAAAAAAACACAACACAATCAAATAAAACAATACGGCGAACGAGGAAAACTGAAAAGTAACACATAACATAACACAAAAGAAAAATAGAATAGTAAAATAAATCTAATCTGTAACTAACTCAGTAATCAATTTACGCCCCCCATCGCTTTCCATCCATTTTAAGTCCCTTTTCCCTATCAAATTCTTCAAAATATCTAAACTAACATGTATCTAACTTCACGCCCCCCAGATCGCTTAACCATCTCCCAGTCTTTGTGAAACCTCATCATCCTGGTCACGGCACCATTTGTAACGATCCCCCCCTTCGATGGGCCCTCTACCCCATCGTCGTTACTTCTCTACATAAATAAGTAAATTATTGAATAACTTATACATGCAGTTATATGTGCATTTAACGAATAGTTATTACGAAGTAAGTAGAGAAACAATTATTTTGGCCAGATAGAATATCTTTGTGATCGTCTAGTATGATTGTAGGACCCTTATTACGTTGTGTTTTATAATTGTAGTAAATCAAATTCTTTTATGAAGGTAGCTGAGTTCAGATTAAGCGTATGTCGAAAGCCTTGTGAAGTCAAACTTAATTAAATTAATCTACAACTAATTAATTAAATCTAAATAAACTAATCTGTTACTAAATATCTATGACTAAATATTTATAACTCAAACGTCCTAGTAAGAATTGTATGTGAGATAGAATAACTAGATTTTAAATGAGCGAATATCTATTAAATATTATTTAAATTACACCGGCAAGAAAGGTATATCAAAATATCTATCATAGATAAATAATATTGGAATCTTTATCATTCGTGTTATGCACATCTTCAATAAGATTCTAACATAATTAAATTGGGATCATTTCGAATATGAAATGATCATTGTAGCTTAATTGATTTGATTGAATTCGAGTAATAATAAAATGTAGTAATTTTCGTTACTCTAGGAAAGAGTAAGTTTGTGGAAAGTTCGGAAAAGCGTCAATTTGCAGATACTTTAGAAAAGTATATTTGCGGATACTTTTTTAAAAAAGTATTTATTTGGGGATATCTTAGAAAAGTATTTAATTAGGGATATCTTAGAAAGATATTTATTTGGGGATATCTTAGAAGCCCCCTTCCCGCTTCTAAGTTGGTGGAAAATCGCCCTTACTACTATTTTCCTCCCGAAGATTAAAAGGGGACATATAGATATGACCGTAAGGCCATTCTAATATTATGAAAAGAGAGTTTTCCTTAGTACCAAATACAAATAACTAATCAATTACGAATACATCCAATCTCACCAATATATCTCATGTGAACAAAGACCAGCCGACACTGCCACGGTACCGTAGATTAGCGAATGATGGCCATACAGTTAGATACAGGCACAAAAATACGGAAAGTCAACACCATCCTACCTCCATTTTAGGAGATCAACAGACAGCTCATCCAAGTTGTGCCAAGTAAACTAACAAGTATGACAGGTCCCTAACATTTGTAAGATTTGACCAATGACATATGCCACCAGCCCCCATTCACAGAGATACACAAGTCAAACCGGATGTAACATTGCAGTATTGTAAAAATAGCTACAATGAGAATTTGTTCAATTCATATTTACGAAATAAATCGTACTAAGTTAAACTCTGAATTAAGTAGGTTTGTAGATGTAATTACCTTGTACATAAGTAGCACATTCCTCGTTTTGGCAAGTCAACACTGAATATTTCAGCTCAGCCGAGGATGTACCAAATATACACAAAGTAACCGATTGGTTTATACTATTAGCACAAATACAATATAATTAGGCAAGTCAACACTATCTCAGATAGCTCAGCCTATATTGTACAAGTACCAAAGTATAGCCATATCGTTGGGAATAACTTGCAAGTTATAATGATTAAATCATTTATCGGTATATTTTTGAGGAGTTGTATTATTTGTTCATATTTTTGATAGAGTACTCTCATCATCATAATCATTGATCATCGTCATGTTCAGCTATGGAACATTAGATTGAATTATAACCATTAGGTTTAAAGAGTTTCGTTTAGTATTAGACATTCTGTCTAGTATTAGCGTTTATAAAATTATATTGGGTAGATTAGTCTACTATTGAGACTGATCTTAAATTGTTTGGTAGGTATACGAAAGTATTTAAGAATTATCCATTCATGGTAATTCATTTTATATACTTCTTATACTGTGATTTAGCATAAAATTGTAATTAATATCAGATGTTACCGGTGCAATTTATTAGCTGAACCTAATATAAAGAGAACCATATCTCTTATCTACCTAATCTATATTTAAACTGAGGCCTCAGAATTTGTTATTAGAAATTGATAAGTCTAGGAATCGAACCTAGAACTTCCTAAATGTTTTCTTTAATAACCTTACACTCTAAACTTATAACTAACGCATTCAATATCTAGTTGTTCCTTTCCTATTTTGTATTTTGTTTAGGTTGACCCTAGTTGTTTCCTTAATTCCAACTGGAATAACTATAAATTTGTGTCTTTAGACTAAAGCCCTTAACTGACTCATTGAGAAATAAACCCAGAAGTCAGATAAATATCATCATCATCAGCAACATCATCATCTAATCGGGAAATCGAACCCGTTTAATCCTCCTACATTTTGCAGCTGTACTGAATAACCTATTACTTATAAACTACTTTATAGTTAATTAATAAATTAGTACAAATACTCATTCAACATAAATCCTGATTCGTTTTCAATATCTAACATAAAATGTATTTCATGCATTAGTTATATTATTAAGTTCATGTCCGGGAATCGAACCCGTACCTTTACAACCCTAACCAACACTCCATCGTATAGTTTGTATTTAAATAATAGCTTGTTTAGGACTCGAACCCAAACTCTGCAAGTTACTTGTTATTTAAAATTATTACAAGTTCAGGAGTCGAACCCGAACTTAGTATACTTGTATGTCTAACACTCTATAATTCGCTTTCCATCTCTATTGTCCATATTTCTATTGTTCTGATTGGGAATCGAACCCAACAGCATTTCTATAATTTTATGGCAGTTTCATGTGTATTGTCTACTTGTGTAGTTTATGAATGAGTATTGTGACTAAATATTATAATTTAACTTATACATTAAACACCAATAAATTATACATGCAAATAAAACCGCATAGCCATGCAATAAAATTAGTAACTATTATTCGTCCTATCAATACCAAACTTCCTACGACCTAAATCCGGATTCCTACTCCTATCCACCCTAACCGTCTTACTTGCGGTCTGAATCTGAGGATTCAAACCCAATTTTCCCTCGAAGTCGTTATATCTGCTACTTGTGTATTTCTCCTTCTTTTGATTATGATTTAAGATTTATTTACGCGCCCGAACTCTATCGGTAGAGTTAATAGAAAGCAGACCGAACGATGCCTTCGAACTTTCTGTAGTCAATTCTGATTTTATTTAATTTTTGTTTATCACTGTCACTGAAACACTGAACTTCCGAAAGTGAATACTGAATTACTAATTAAATGTACCAAAATCGCGTCCCGCTCTCTTCGTTAAAAATCGCGCCTCGCTCTCTTCCTGAATATTCCTGAACTTCCCCTTATATAGTCATGCCAATATCCCCACTCCTACCTTCAATGTTCCCACGCGTGGGCGTGACCAAAATTACTTATTATAAACAGACTTCAACTGTATTAATTACTATATCGAAGAGCGCCATCTAACCCCTTTCTGTTGCACTATACAGTAAATGAACGTGCCATCTATCGTCTGCTTCGCGAACTAACAACTCACCCTACCTAAGTGAATCGATAGAAATCCTGAACGTGTTAGTTAATGTTTTGGCCCCAACATAGAGGGCGCTGTGATGGATTTCTTTAGTATTAGAAACAAATAGAATTTTGTTAGATTCGAAAAATAATTTTGTGGTAGGGTGGGGTTGGTTCCGTTACAGTGTGTCGCAGAAGTGTTTCTTCATCTCTTTTTTCGCAATAAAAGGTAGCCATATAGCTTCAGGGTCTAAAGATTGTCTCAGTCAAATTTCATCCAAATCCGTTGTCAGGTTTAAGCGGGAAAGCGTAATAGACAGACAGACAGACAGAGTTACTTTCGCATTTATAGTAGGGATAAAATAATAAGACGATGATTGAAGAAACTATTGCGCTGAATATTGGTAGTCCATAACATATATGTAGCTTTTGCTTTTACGAGTTATTAATTCATTCATTCTTAGTTATAGATATACTCGTAGTCATAAGCGCTTTAAATAATCTTTATTTTAAAAACATTACTCTCCATTTTTGGCAGTCGGGTAAAAAAACAATCGATTTAAAAACCTACCTTTTTGATTAGAAGTTTATTAAAAATACGCAAACTCTCATAACGAATTTCGGACCTTTTGTTTTTGTACTTTCATCCATCAACGTAGAAAAGCTGAATTCAGCCGCGTAACAACTACTTTATTTTTCTATCTGAAATACCCGCATTTGAAGTGCTACCGAAATTTTTCATATTATTTCGGCGTAAATGCTTTAAATACCTGCACAATAATATCAACTCCTAGTTTAATTTTCATGTGAATAAGGTAGGTAGGTTCATAATGTTTGTAAAAGAAAAGATAATACTTAAAGCGTAAAATTTCTCGATGAACATAATAATATTTCAATACATAAAATGAATAAAAAGTATAACAATATGCATTTCAAGAATTGTAAATAAAATTTTAGAAACTTCAATAACAAATTAATTTTCTCTAAATCTTATGTAACTGTTAGTGGTAGACCAAGGCATAGATTGTTAACATCTTCCGCAATAGATTTTTATTACTATACTCGTAACTTAAGTCTATGCTTTCACATACATATCTCAAGTTTTATATTCCTTTTAATCAATTTAAGCAACCTACGTATAGTTGCTTAAATCAGAGTATTCCTCAGAAACCTCGCGGCAGATTAATTTGTAGGTAGATAATCAACATTTCATTAAAGCATGTATCTTTAAAATTTTGTGATAAAGCTTATTTTACTAATTTCGATAAAATTCGACGGAAGTTACGTCGAGAAATTTAATTAAACATCCCTCATGAGCGTTCCTTTCATAGAATTAATTTTTCTTTCTATTTTAAGCCAGATAATTTTTTTACTAAGAAAATGTTAATTACTAAGTTAAGGACAAGTTGCTTAATTCTTTAGATATATATACGAGTATATATGTGTATGTACATATTTTCAATTAAGCTATAATTTAATTACTTTTCTTCATCACTTATTAATAAGTTTCCAAAAATGTTATTTTTTAGATTACTCACATATACGTAAGTTCCTTACTTGACATCAATCTAGAACCATCTGATATAAAAAATCATATAATTTCCTGACTGTCACTTATCCTGCCGGGCACGCATCCGCCCCGTAAAAAAAAGTAAACAAATCCTTATTCAACACAAAGCTGAAACGGAACCTCAAAACATTTGCTTATCAAAGTCCAAAGCAGGCTTACCTTAACGCAAACCACTATCACACACACAACACGACCACAAAAACGCACTTAAAATCCGTCACTCGTCCGTTCCGACCACGTCACGTAAATAGTCGTAGCGACCACGGCCGGGCGTAGTGCTACGACGGCGCGCGCGGTACCACTGAGCGGATCTCGTAGCACAGGCGGCTACGGCGCGCGCACACCGGCTACGAAAACGGCTACGAAAATTCAAACACATTTATCACGGTAATTCAGCAAATTGGACTAAATAATGACGTTGCCCAACCACTGTTTCCTTCCCTACAGTGTTTGTCGAGACACTCAATAGCGTTAATAACGCCTTCGGTGTTAATAAATTAGTTTAAATTTGATAGCGCGGGTGAACGTTCATCGGAGCGGCTTATTCAATTCGGTAACAATTGCATCGTCGCTTGAGATCGGCGCTGAAGGTCACTTGTTATGTCAATGGTACTGTAGGGCGATCGGGGATAGGTGCAATACGGAACGGGAAAAGACGGGAATTTTAGGAAAAGGTACGTGTTGTTATCTTATTAAGTTGAGAGCAGTATTCTTCAGACGTTGTAATATTTATTGTCAGATTAATAGTGTAGTTGAAAACATAATTTTTATGGTTATAAATAGAAACGGGACACGATTAATGCTACAACGTAATGTGTGTTATGTATTTACTTTTTCGATGTGGAAAAGTGATAAAGTTGAATGATGAAAGAAAACGAACCTTTTTTTTGTGTGGGGTTAGAAAAAAATTGCATTCCCATTGTGCGTGTAAAATGGAAATGAAATTTATATTTTCTCGTGACTTTTTAATTATAGAGTGGGGTATAATTAGATGGGTCTTTTTTTATTATTAGAAAATATTCAGCTTCAGAATTTTTTGTTAAAAATAGAGCGTCGGTCTAAAAACAAGACGCTTGAGGTCAAGCAGTGGATTGCGAGAGTTTGATAATAATGACTATGAAGTACGGAGCTCAATACTATGTACACGCACTTTTTGTTGATTGGTTTTTCATGCTTACTTCCCTGCTTAATATTCTAATACGCTTGTTGTTCGTTGATTAACGATATAAAACTGCTTAATAGGCTTGTTTGGCTAAATAATGCAATTATTCCGTCTTTTAGCTTATTCAAAAATAAAAGACACTTATTTTTTTTATTTGTAGGATTCGAGCAGGAATATTAGCCATACGATATGATATTTGTAAATTAGACTAAAAATTACAAAGTTATAGCCCGTTGAATTTACGCGTGACGTCGCTCGGTGAGGCATTTATTCGGGACGGAGTGACGACTCCCACTCCTAACTTTTGAGGCCTAGTATCTTTGCTATTTTTTATTTGAATGAAAAAAGGAAAAATACGTGTCCAATATATTTTTATGATCTAAAATACGGACTAAATATAATGTAATTATTTTGACCCCCAAAACATCCCTATTCAAAGTCTTGACAATTAAAAGTCTTTTGTAATCCATTATAGTTCATTCGCGTTAAGAAAATAGTGACTCATCACCGACTGCCGGCCAAGCCACACCCCCTAGCCAATTAAAACGCTAGAAATTATAATTTCTAGCGTTAGCCACACCCCCTAGCCAATTAAAACGCTAGAAATTATAATTTTTTTTTTTGGCTAGGGGGTGTGGCTAACGCTAGAAATTATAATTTCTAGCGTTTTAATTGGCTAGGGGGTGTGGCTTGGCCGGCAGTCGGTGATGAGTCACTATTTTCTTAACGCGAATGAACTATAGTCAGACGCATTATTCCAGTGACAAACCCCTATTCCAGTTGGCGGCGGGTTCACAGATACTAAATACTATGTTAATTCACTTAAGTGCGACTATCAAATTTGCATGTCGGATGCATTAATTCCAGTACTTTATGAAGCTACACTTTTTTATTTTTCTTTCCGACTTAAAGTGGATCCATTAAGTTACGTTTGATGTATACTAAATGTATTTTTAGGGTTCTGTATGAGGTAAAGGAATATTTGATGGACTACTAAGTAGACTGAGAGAGGTAGAGCATAGCGAATCTTCGCTCGAATTGAGCTGCCCGTCCGGGGAAGGACCTACCTATAGAATACCGCAGCCAAATGACCTCCGGGTCGTGTTTCTGCTGGTGAGTAGGGTTTCCGGAGCTCGTGGGGGGTTAGGGTTGGGCCGGCATGGCAGTGGCAACTGACAGGTAACTAACCAGTTACTTGCCAGTTGTCACAGCGACTAGGGCTTCTCTTTCGCTTACCATCAGGCGAAGGGAAGCCATTATGTCGAGCTACTATAAAAAAAAAAAAGACTACAAGTACTTATTAAGATTCCGTGTAAAGACTTAAAAAACTGAACACTTTTAATGATGCTGTTAGAAGGTTCTGTGCAATAAAAAAATACCTTTATATGTTCACTCGTCCGTCAGTCTGTTTGTCCGTCCGTCAAGCAGTCACAGCAATGACGTTCGTTGCTACTATATTAAACGTCTATTGATGTGCCATCGATGGCGCATTGGTTAGGGTGCGGACGCGGACGATCCGAAGGTCCCAGGTACGATTACCTAATACCGCCTGTTTTTTTTCAACATCGTATATTTCGTACCCATTCAAAGCTCATCCTTATCATGTTGATAGTTGGAAGTCTTTAACCGTGCGTTTGCTTGCTGAAAATTGCAAGTCTCGTGCAACGGTACTTTGGAATCAGCTTCCAGTTGCAAGTATTCCGAATGGATACGACTTAGGGACCCTCAATAAGCGAGCCTACGATTTTCTCAAGGGCTTGCCTATGATAACCTGATATTACAAAATCTGTGGGCTGAAGTCATCACTTACCATCAGATGTACCCAGTCACATAAAACCACAGTTGCTAGATTTTATCGGAACAAGAGAGGTAGGGCATAGCGAATCTTCGCTCGAATTGAGCCGCCCGTCCGGGGAAGGACCTCCACCCTATAGAATACCGCAGTCAAATGACCTCCGGGTCGTGTTTCTGCCGGTGAGTAGGGTCGCCGGAGCTCGTGGGGGGTTAGGGTTGGGCCGGCATGGCGGTGGCAACTGACAGGTAACTGACCAGTTACTTGCCCGTTGTCACAGCGACTTGGGCTTCCCTTTCGCTTTCCATCAGGCGTAGGGAAGCCAATATGTCGAGCCACTATAAAAAAAAAAAAAAAAAATTATATAGTCAGTAACAATACAAGCTACCGCCTTCTCAGAAACAAGAAACGCTTGTCGCTTAAGTTAATAGCCGATAATTAAACCGGCAACTGTGGGCACACTTCCACTCAATTATCGGGAAAGGTTGACGGGGCCTCGCACCAAAATCAAAATCTAAAATTTCCATTACCGATATATATAATGGATTCACTTCAACATGACTGGAAGGGAGAAGTTCCTTTCAACTTAATTAATGCACTGACATACCCGCGGAATGGGCCGGTAATCGAGCCTGAGTACCGAGCGAGGCGAATAAACACGTCTTGTATATTTTAACTGAGTTTATTGGTGTTTTGTGGGGCGAAATTTGATGGTTAAATTACGGGTTTTGATTCAACGGGATTTTCTGAAATGTTTGTTGGTGATTAAATGCGACTTTGAATATTTTCGAACAAAGAAATGAAAGATGTAAGGGATCTAAGGGAACGGCCTATCAACTTTTCGCTCCAAGCCAACCTCACCTGCCCGTGGTTGCATCCTGCCGTATAAACGAAGCGCTGGCAACCGACTGGTGGCGGTGTAACGATCACAATTGAAAGCGTAGCTAAATATACCGGTGACGGGCAGCAGCGTCACCGGTGCGAGAAGCTACGCCCTGCGATCGGCAATCCGCCCAGCGTGGCGATTATAGGTATATCCTCCAAGTGTTTGCCCTAAGTGGCGAACAACTGAAGAGGCCTATATCCAGCCGTGGACTATCATAGGCTGAAAATTATGATGAACAAAGAAATTAGTGGTTAGATAAATAAAAGTTTGCGGATGGAATCACATTCTGTCGCGCAGACGACGTCATAACATCGCCGCACCAGTCCTCACCGGGACCACCGCTGTTGTACTCGTGACAAGGCCGAAACGAGCCTTTTTTTTTTTAAAAACTTTCAGTATGACCTCACTCCACCTGATGGTAAGCGGTCGTGAGGTACAAAAGTTAGGTTGACAGGCAAATAGAACAAACTCATTGCGTCTGTCGCCCACACCCTGAAGGCCCACTGAGATGCTGTTTCATGCCCCAGTGACAGAAACACAGGTTTGTAAGAGGACGGAAGCACTTGACCCGGAAGGCCAGCTATATTTACTATATCAAAACCCATTAATTTTCTTCGCAAAGCCTATTCTTATCAAATACACCAACTGTCAAATTACATATTCGCTATCAATATCACGAGTTCAACACTTTCAAGTTTCGGCACAGATACAGCCTCCAGACCGGACTGAAGTTTTTATCCCGGAAAAACGGAAAAGTTTGTAACGGAAGCACGATAAAGACTTAGGGAACAAAACAAATTCCACATGAGTGAAGTAGTGGGATAGAATAAAATTATGAATTAGTAAGGCAGCGTTACGGACAGAGCAATGCTCGGAGCTTTCCTACGAGACAGAATCCGTAATGAGGATATAAATATACACCTAATTCGGTCAGCCAGTTCTTTTCGCTGGAACTTGGCTGACACACTCTCGCGTGTCTTGATTCGCAGAAGAACCAAAGTGATATACATCATAACCTAAAAAAACTAAATTCATTACAAAAAATTCGAATAGGTTCACATTTCTTGGAGATACATACCTGCAACAAAATAAAGAAAAATTCAGTCGAATCGAGAACCTCCTCCTTTTTTTGAAGTAGGTTAAAAACAAACTTTCTTTGCACAAAAACATTCTTTCAGACAGTTAATGCTTCTTTTGCGCCATGACCGTTTTCCATTCGAGAAACCTTGAAAAGGACAAGTGCGCACGATAATCCTCATTTAATCGGCAGCCAAGACAACGATAACACATTGTTCTCTTCAATCTCCAGTCGGAAATCTGACACCGCGAGACTTACAGTGCAACCCGCCGGGCGAGACAATGGCCGGACTCCGGGCCTGTCTCGCGCTCATAAAGGAGTTAAAGGATAAGGGATGACAGGAGCGTAGTGAAGTGAAGTTAGGTGGTGATACGTCAGAGATTGGTCGAGGTTTGAATTACATTCACATTCACATTAATGTTGTGTTTCTATTCAATTTAGCTTTGGGTTTTCGGACGACATTTAGACCAATGAGACAGCGATTTTTAGTTGTGTGTCATAATTCCAAAAACATAAAAGTTCTTACTACACGCAATTTAGCATTGCCATATGTAATGTGTTATTTCCGAATTTAGAATAGAACCTCCATCCCATCCCTTAGCGTCGAAGACGACTAAGGATATATCATTCCCCGGGCAGCAGCATTTATCTGGGTACAAATAGAACCTACTGCGGTCACCAACCCGCTGTAGGCTTTATTTGTAAGCCAAGCGTGGTGACTAAGGTGCCCCAAATAATAATTTTCATCGGGAGAGGCCTATGTTCAGCAATGGACATTTGCAGGTTAATGAAAGTTATATATAGTACCTAAGTACGTAAGTAAATAAAATAGTTAAGTAATTGAATATATCCGATAGAGCCGTGGTAGCCTAGTGGTAAGATCGGCAGCCAAGACCACGATAACACATTGTTCTCTTCAATCTCCAGTCGGAAATCTGACGCCGCGAGACTTACAGTGCAACCCGCCGGGCGAGACAATGGCCGGACTCCGGGCCTGTCTCGCGCTCATAAAGGAGTTAAAGGATAAGGGATGACAGGAGCGTAGTGAAGTGAAGTTAGGTGGTGATACGTCAGAGGTTGGTCGAGGTTTGAATTAGCCCTTTATGTCTACCTTCTTTCACATTAATGTTGTGTTTCTATTCAATTTAGCTTTGGGTTTTCGGACGACATTTAGACCAATGAGACAGCGATTTTTAGTTGTGTGTCATAATTCCAAAAACATAAAAGTTCTTACTACACGCAGTTTAGTATTGTCACATTGTAATGTGTTGTTTCCAAATTTAGAATAGATCCCCATCTAATCCCTTAGCGTTGAAGACGACTAAGGAAATATCAAACTTCGGGCAGCAACATTTACCTGGGGGTACAAATAAAACCTACTGCGGTCACCAACCCGCCTGCCAAGTGTGGTGACTAAAGCAAATCCTCCCCAAATATTAATCTTTGAGAGATGCCTATATTCATTTGCAGGTTGATGAAAGTTATATAAAGTACGCACGTAAGAGGCCGTACACACGGGAGCTTTTTAACGCCCTTTAAAAAAGCGTTCAAATATAACAATGCATTTTCGCGTTTTAAAGGCGTTGTCGTATGCACACAGACTTAAAATTGCATTTGTTCAATTTGGACACTTTTAACGTGTGTTTAAAAAGCTTCCGGACGAATGAGGCCTAAAAGCTTAATAAAACAGCTAAGTAATTGATTAAATATGTTTCGGCACAGGTGTTCAAATTTCTACAAAATTATCCATTCGAATAGAAGCACAAAACGTAACACATTTCGGAATCCGAACGAAAAAAAAATAAAAAAGTTCAAAAACATCCCTCTAAACTTACACATAAATCGTATTTTAAACCCAAACGCAACATTTTTACACACACAAAGTCTTGCATAATATTATCTTGACCCACTTTCGTCAGCCGGCCCGTAATTAGTCGGCGAATTTAAATAATTGCACAATATGACGCCGACCTCAATTAGCACTGCCACATCCTTTGATCTCTCCTAATTACAGATGCGTTCATTAAATCTCTTTCCCTCATTGTGTTGTGGAAATAAATTGTTCGGATTATGCTAAGAGAGTTACTCTTTGTTGATGAAAGGTACTGTACTGTAGGGGTATTTGCCCTCCCCGGACCAGAAGTGCCGGCCGCTTGTCATCAGCGGCTGGCCAGGGCAGGCATGGATGTGGCCGTATGCTTCGGCGCTACCCGTATCCCTGCTACTTGCTGCCCACTGTAGGCCTACTCTTGAAACCAATCTCGATTTCAATCCTAACAAATTAAGTAATATTTAATCATAAATGAACGTATATTTAAATTTTCCTGTATTTGGTAGTTTACATTTTGTTACATTATGACCACCCCAAGTCATAGTTCATTCATTCTCTGTATATTATCTGTACTAGATCCTGCAGAAGATTTCGATCCCAATCCCATTTGGTTCAAGAGTACCTACCCTGGTGACACGGGGGGGTTTAGTGGGTATGCCCTCTCATTTTGGGAGGTGTGAGTCCCACACACCATGCTAACTGTAGTGACTATGGCAAATCCTCCCAAATGACAATTGTGATTATGATGATGATTATGACTGTACGGTATCATAAGAGTGCGTCTCCATACGCTTCTGTAGAGACGCCTATGAAAAAAAAAATCCAATTGTTCCACTGAAGTGGAAGGATGAGATGTGACGCCACATTCCATTAGGCTTGACTCGACACTCGTTTTGATGATAATCATCATCATCATCATCAATCTATCGCAGTCGACGGCTGGACATAGGTTTTTCCAGTTGTTCCCCGCTTTAGGTAAACACCTGGAAGCTTTACCCATAATCGCCACGCTGGGCGGGCGGGTTGGCGATCGCAGGGCGTAGCTCTTCGCTCTGGTGACGCTGCTGCCAGTCATCAATTGTTATAATTATACCGCCACCATGCGGTAGTCAGAGCATCGTTTGTTATTCGACAATGTACCACCGACTAGTGAGCTTGGCTTGGAGCGAGAAGATGATGGGTCGCTCCCTTACATCCTCTAAGGATATAGTCTACTTATAAAACATGTCACTTTCACTATTCAGAACATGTTTTTATACCCATCTGCTGTGTATATTAAAATGCTATACAGGCAAGGGAATCGACCATGGAAATTTCAGTAAACTTGGTCCCTTTAAATCCGGTATCGGATTAAATCCTATAATCCGGGCGCTCAGTTCGCAACGGGAGTATAAGCGGGTCAGCCATAATTCGGACCATAGAGTTTTTTGATAATATGGTAAAACATAACCAACTTTATTTATGCTATGCTCGGCGTCTCTCTTTGGGATCGATCCCGAAATTTATTTATTTAAGGACAGCCAACAAAACAATCACTTAGTAACATGGTATTAACAATATAATAGTTCTATATTAGTGCTAAAGTGACGCCTTAATTAGAGGCTGCCACGGCATGCATAATGTTTGAAATGTGTTGCCGCTGTGGCTGCGGCATTAGCCCTACGACTACACGTCTTGGGAGGTGTATGGGACTAGATGGCGCTGTGTGCCTAAACGTGTCATGACTTTTTATTTATTTATTTACCTAAATTGCCATTGAAAAGCTTCGCCGATCGGGTTAACCAAGGAGTCCATATTTGTATAACATACATTCAGTTTGCTATGCTTAAAAGCTTGTGTGACGCATCGACCTATCAATTTTACGGCTGCGTAGTCTGTATCAAAGGTCTGTGCACGTTTGCAGCTTACAGCAAAGAGGCCGGTCCATCAGCCGATCTCGTTACTCAACAGTACGGCCTAGCTTACACGGCTGGCTGGTTCTAGATTCTAGGTCTTGGAGTCTATACTTAGATTATAGATAGATAGATATTCTTTATTGCACAAAATACAAATATTTACAGAAAAAGGTATTAAAATGAGCCCAAGCTCTTTTCCACTCCCAAGAGTATGCACCACGGGAAGATTTTTATAGTGGCTCGACATAATGGCTTCCCTACGCCTGATGAAAAGCGAAAGAGAAGGCCAAGTCGCTGTGATAACTGGCAAGTAACTGATCAGTTCCATGTCAGTTGCCATTGCCATGCCGGTCCAACCCTAACCCCCCACGAGCTCCGGAGACCCTACTCACCAGCAGAAACACGACCCGGAGGTCATTTGGCTGCGGTATTCTATATGGTGGAGGTCCTTCCCCGGACGGGCAACTCAATACGAGCGAGGATTCGCAATGCCCTACCTCTCTTACATTATAGATTATAGATAGATAGATATTGCACAAAATACAAACATTTACAGAAAAGGTATTAAAATTAGCTTGCGAGCCTGCACCACGGGAACGTGAGGGTGATTTAAGTCGAAAAGATGATAAGTCGCTCCTTTACGTCCCTTCTGTCAATTTCTTCTGACAACGGCTTTAACCACATCAATATGTGTACATTCCACTCCAGCTTCCAAACCAATTAGGTGTTAATCCCCAAAAGTAGTAGGTATTAATTACAACACAGTCGATCAGCCTCGAACGCCCGGACCTAACGCGGGTCTGTGGAACTTTCGTAATTAGAGACGGTTGCCTCTAATTGCGCAACTTCGGCGCATGCAACTACGACGAGGCTTCGGCTAAAAATATATCGGGTAACGAATTTGTCAATAGCTTTCTGGCCTTAATAAACATTTAATAAATATCAGACTACCTACCTCACTTACATTGCTTTGACCTTAAAGTAATGTGTAATGAGTATCAGAACAACGAAGGTACCACAAATCTATCTATATCTATACTTATAATAAATCTGTAGAGAGGTGAATTCTGTACAAAAAATATATTTTCAAAATAACTATGAAGGGGTGATTAGTGAACGATACTGATGCCAAAAATGCAATCAGTAAAATTTTTGTCTGTTTGTCTGTCTGTCTATATGTTCGATATAGGAACAAAAACTACTCAACGGATTTTAACGAAACTTGGTACAATTATTCTTCATACTTCTGGGCAGGTTATAGTATACTTTTCATCACGCTACAATCAATAGGAGCAGAGCAGTGACGGGAAGTGTTGGGAAAACGAAAGAAATTTTTATCTGTATGTATGATCGCGCATCACGCGAAAACAACTGCATGGAATTAAATTCGGTTTTCACCAATGTACCTATTGCTAGAGGTCTAACTTAAAATTAAGGTACCATTTTATGGAAGTCCGTTATTTTTGAAACCCGATATACACGCGTGCGACGCTGCCAGCTGCCTGCACAGCTAGTATATACATAAATACAAATATAAATACCCAGACACAAAAGAAACACAAATGTTCATCACTCGAATGTTTGTCCCGGGTGGAGATCGAACGAACGACCCGACCACGACCCTCGATTCAGAAGGCAGGAGTCACTACCAATTGAGCCACCGAGCCTGTGTAGGCAAAAGGAAGCCACTAATGCTAAGCCAATATACAAAAAATGTTTTTGTGACGTCATTACGAGAAAGGCTGAGATTTAAAAAAAAATACTTTGATAATATTTTTTTTTTTTTTAATATTTAATAGTCTAATGTTATTATTATTGTTTTGGTTTTATGAAATAATGTACTAACGTAGAAGCGGGTTTCTCCTAACACAGGTTTTCATAAACTTAAAAGGAGAAACTCAAACCCTGTAATAATGTCTACCTAGAAACAATAAAAAAAATTTGAATTTGATTTTTTTGAATTTTGAGAACACATAGCGTGCACTGTCAAAAAGTTGTCATGGAAGTGATATGTACTGCGTACGTTGTACGTCGTACGGCGTACGTCGTACTTATAATTTCCATGACCCCCAATGATAATTGTCATTTGGGAGATTTTCCTTAGTCACCATGCTTGCTAGGCGGGTTAGTTACGGCAATAGGTTTTATTTGTACCCAAGAAACCGCTGCTACCCGTTTCCTGAGTCGCTTTCTACGACACCCCCGGGATTAGATGCGGTGATCCTATTCAAAATCCGGAATCCACTCGGACAAACATTTGATACAGCAGCGGAAGTCTAGTCTGGAGAAAATATACCGGTATACAACGCATAGTACGTTTTCTCCAAACCCTATACACCTTTAGCAGAAATACAGAACCTGTACCGAAACAGCATAGTTCAGTATCGCACCACGGTGCTCTGCACACTACACAATTAAATAGTGGTCTTTGTGTGCCGTTTCGGAGTTTCCTTGAGTCGCGTCGGCGAGCGAACGTCGGTCCCCGACCGAAACAACCGGCCGCGTATTTTCTAAGAGTCTTATCAGTTGATATCCTTTATCTAGAGAATTTAACTAGATAATTAGATAGATAGGTAGTCAACTCTATGGTGTGAATAATCTATCTGTCTAGCTAGATAAGATATGGGGATGTACGGGAGCGGCCTATCATCTTTCCGCTCCAAGACAACCTGTGGTGCATCCTGCCGAACAACAAACTATAGTTCATTCGCGTTAAGAAAATAGTGACTCATCACCGACTGCCGGCCAAGCCACACCCCCTAGCCAATTAAAACGCTAGAAATCGGCCAAGCCACACCCCCTAGCCAATTAAAACGCTTGCTTGGCCGGCAGTCGGTGATGAGTCACTATTTTCTTAACGCGAATGAACTAAAGGTTCTGGCAAACCGACTGGTGGCGGTATAACCATCACGGTTGAAGGCGCAGCTAAATACTACAGGCCGATGACGGACAGCAGCGTCACCGGAGCGAAGAGCTACGTCCTGCGATCGCCAACCCGACTGCCCAGCGAGGTGATTATAGATACAATCTCCAGGGGTTTCCCCAAAGTGGGACCACCAGGTCGTCTGCTGTATTCTCGGGATTACAATAAATCAGCGCCTATCGAATTTACAGTTCATTTATTTACCACCAAGACCCACCGGAGACAGTGGCGAACATCCAGATGTCCTTCTATTCAGAGAGGCCTATGTCCAGCAGTGGACTGCGATAGACTGATGATGATTATGATGTAACAAAGAGATTTAGCTAAAATTTCATGAGAAATCTACCCCTTCAAAGTCTTACTCAACTCAGACCAGACTTAGCTCTACCGCGTTCCCATCGGGCGCTTTATCTTTCTGCTTTAGCACCTGACTCCGGATTCACTCAGACTGGCCGCTGCAAACGGCTGAAACTAAAGGAAACTTTAGCACTGAATACTGCGCTGTTTATTTTCACTTCTTTTTAACTGGGAAGAAGTTTTGTATCTATATTTTACCGGTCGACCGAATGGAAACAATTGGGTTTTTATATTTTTATACTTGCCTACTTTTGATTGAGCAAAGTAACAAACAATAAAATTAAAAAGGCATATGTCCAGTAGCGGACTGTGCAAGGCTAATGATTATGATACATGCCGCATCCAATCCGGGTGCTTACTCTCGACGCTCGATAACATTGGGATTGGAGATTGGAATTGAAATATTGTCCTTTTGGCACTCTTGAATGCCACACTAGCGCACGATTGGAATCAAATCTGGTGGAATTTTATGGAACTAAATGAGATCGAGCAATGCACTTTTTCGGCACCCTTGACGGGATTTTGACATTGACGTATCGAGTTTAGATTCGTGTTTAGGATCGAACAAATACAGTCGCACAAATCTTACTTTTTCGGGATCGAATTTGGTGTTTGTGTTTGATTTTACTAGTCTTGAATATAAATAATGGCACGTATCGCTCTTATTTGTAATACTTTGAGTAATGCGCATTCATTTGATGTACGACAAAGGCGGAATTTAAGAATAATGGAGCGATATGCCGATAACGCGTTTGCTATGGGTGACGATGAATTTCGACAAAATTACAGAGTTTTAAAGAACTTTTCAACCTAATTCATAATGAATCATCCTGACAAAGCTGCTAAAATTATTAAAGCTTACTGTGTCTTACATTACATTTTTAACCAGCCACAACTAAGTCAGGGTGATTTTGATGAAATTGTGCCACCCATAGGACAAATCCAAGATCTATTAGATAACCGAGGTGTTACTGATGAGCTTCGGCGAGGCACTGAAGCAGAATTAGTACAGGAATTGTGGGCGGCAAGATATAGGCAGTGAATATATTAATAAATATTTAAACTTTTATGTCACTTATTTCTTTCCTTTGTTAATACACAATAGACCCTATAAAAATGCCTATTTTTAATATTAGTAACTTGAGCCAAAACATAAGCTCTAACATCATGATAGGTAGCCTTCATGGACGACGGTAGCCTTATACCTATCATATAAAGGATAGGTATTTATGATCATACATAAATTAAAACAATTATTGACTTGATATTACTTGTTTAATAAGATTACTCTTTCTAAACACACACAGCTTAATTTACACATTACATGTAAGACAATTAAAATATAACATTTAAACTTACAAAGTAAATATATTCCGTACATAATTTAACATTATTATTCTGCAATTTTATTTAGGGCATTTCCTATTCTTTCACTGCCCAATCTGATAGCAGTTCCAACAGAATCCAACGATGATGTGAAGGCTGTTAGACTATTCACAGCATCGGAAAGAGCTCTAGCAGTATTTGATTTTGCTTCAACTCTTTGCCTCTCTATGGCAAAAAATCTTTCACTCTCTTGATCCAGTCTAGTCCTAGATTGTGATTGAGATGAGCGGGTCCTGCGCCTTTCCCTAATTGCAGGACGAGGCCGAGGACGAGGTATTGGTGTCTAAAACCGGACTATGATTCGGTTTCGTATCTGAAAGAATAAAGTAGTACATATTTAAAAAAAAAATGCTTTCTGTGTCTTTATTAGACTTCTACAAAAATAGGTATTTTAAATAAAAGGAATGCCTTGCCTCTCACAGGCTCTAAACCATTTTTAATTTCAAAACTATAAAACCAGAGTAATTAAACTTATACAGTTAGTACATACCTTTGCCCAGCCTTTTCCGTCTTTCTGCGCGTCGCCTAGAGCATTTAAGGATACGGATATTTCGTTCCACTTTATTTTGGTCTCTTGTTTCGCATGAGCGGTGCGCAAGAGACGCTTGGCTATTCCCGGGCTTTGCGACAAGAAATCCGTCAGGATCTCTAACTGTTGGTAGAACGGTCTGCTGCTCATTATATTCTGTTGAAATTACACATTATTTGTATAAAAGAAATAAACAACGCAATATTTCTATCAAATACAATAAATAGAACTTTCATACCTGTGTTGAATTATTTGTCTTGACTTAAAATATTCCAAATACGGTGCACAAGAAGAGTTCCGTCTACGGAGTGATTATTAAGGGCTTAATACTTGCATTGTATCAACAAAAACTAGCCACATAGAATACTTTAGCTTTTTGTAGCGAAGTGTTCATAAATTTCAAAAAGTTATTTGTTTATTTGGAACTGACAAGAGTGACAAGTCGACGCGTTGTTTTTTTAAATCCAATATGGCGGGCAAGGCAATGACATATTCATCAGTCTTCCTTCATTATTTTTCGTAAATTACGCTTTTAATCGACATACATTAATTGTAAATGCTGAAAATAGTTACCTTTGTAATAAAAAACAAAATAAGTAATATTTAATCATAAATTAACGTATATTCAAATATTCCTGTATTTGGTAGTTTACATTTTGTTACATTATGACCACCCCAAGTCATAGTTCATTCATTCTCTGTATATTATCTGTACTCGATCCTGCAGACGATTGCGATCCCAATCCCATTTGGTTCAAGAGTACCAATATTTTTAAGATTGGAATTGAAACTGCACTAGATTGGGATAGGATTGAGATTGGGATTGGTTTCAAGAGTAGGCCTACTGTACCTTTAACGTAATAGAGAAAATCACCAAACAAATTAACAAGCACATGACTCAAGTGTCGCGCACCCAGAGTGGGGTCTACCCCCACAGGGCTCTAGCCCTGGGCTCTACCCCAACCTGGGTACACCCCAAAGAGATTGTAAAACCATTATCGAAAAAAAAATTTTACTACTTAAGCGTAATCTATTTCACTTTTATTTTCTAACAATTGTGATATGGAAATCAGAACCTGCAAATTTATATATACATATTAAAATTTAGCCACATGCGAAGGCAAAAAGCAAGTTTACTCTTGGATTTATCAATTAGCTTCATACTAAGCTCAGAATATCACCTGAAAACTTATTTCACAAACAAATAAACAAATGTTCACTAGTGGGGTAAGCGAACACCAAAAGCTACCAAGCCATAAACCAATAAGATTCTAACTACAAACTTTCCACCGTTCAAGATTGGAATTCCAATTTTTCCAAAACTATACATAAAAACAATTAGAAAGAAAGAAGAAAGAAAGAAATCAATGATTTATCAAATGGCTTTAGACTAAGCTCAAAATATTACCTAAATTAAACAAACAATTAATACATAAAAATACTCAAGCGAACACCAAAAGCTACCAAGCCATAAACCAATAAGATTCTAACTACAAACTTTCCACCGTTCAAGATTGGAATTCCAATTTTTCCAACACCCAATCGTTTATCCTTTGTTAGCCGACCCAATAAGTAAAGCGGCGATGCCTGCCCTGGGACCGCCCGGGCACTTCGGGTGGCCGTGGGTTTGCAACCTCTGATTTACGCTGATTATGTAACGGAGGGATAGAAGGGAGCCGGGAGTCTGGTACCTCTTTAGTACCTCTTTATGCAGTATTATCGGATGTTCAATAGTTAAATAGCTGTGATTATTTATTATGAATCTTTCTTTCACAGAATTTTGGTCACTTTGAAGTTGAAGTGAAGGTTGAACGACCAGCTTGGTTCAGTGCCAGTGAATGCTGCTTCTGGCACAGCGGTCCCGGGTTCGATTCCCGCACGGTAGAAAAAAATATTTTTATTTATTTAAACGTCATTGCACAGAATGGTACAAAAGGCGAATATAATAATAGGAGCATTCTCGACCAGTCAATAGATTGACGTGCGGTGAGCGTACAAAGATAAATAATGTCTGCATTGGTCTGTGTATTTGCTATGTACAAGTATAATAGGTATTACTTAACAATAAACGTATCATCATCATCAGCCTATTGGAGTCCACTGCTGGACATAGGCCTCTCCAGTTGTTCGCCACTTAGGGCAAACATCTTGAGGATATACCCATAATCGCCAGCCTGGGCAGGCGGGTTGGCGATCACAGGGCGCAGCTTCTCACTCCGGTGACGCTGCTGCCCATCATCGTGGCATTTAGCTACGCTTGGGGCGAAATGTTAATGGGCCGTTCCCCTACATACATCCCATAACGTGAGTTTATAAGTTAACAATTAGTAATGATGCATAGGCCTCCAGTCCTTTAAATAAATAAATAAAGTAACCCAAGACATGCCACGCTGGGCCACACAGCGCCATCTAGCCACAAACTAAGCCGAAGCTATGGGTACTAGACAACTGATAAACTTACTTAGACACATTTTTTTTGTAAATAAATCTTAACTAATATTATAAAGCTGAAGAGTTTGTTTGTTTGAACGCGCTAATCTCAGGTACTACTGGTCCAAATTGAAAAATTGTTTTTGTGTTGAATAGACCATTTATCTAGGAAGGCTTTAGGCTATATAACATCACGCTGCAACTATTAGGAGCGAATAAATAATGGAAAATGTAAAAAAAAAACGGGAAAAAATAACTATTCCACGCGGACGAAGTCGCGAGCACAGCTAGTACATATTATACATAGAAAACACCCAGACCAATACAAACAGATATGTTCATGCACACAAATGTTTGTAATGTGTGGGGATCGAACCCACGACCCTTGGCTCAGAAGGCAGAGGTCACTACCAATTGAGCCACCGAGCCAGCCATTAGGATATACAGAGACAAGTATAAAGGTAGTGTCCTACCACACACAAGTTGGAAACATAAGATAAATTCCTTTAATAAGGAATTTAGTTCCTACATTGATAAAGTTGTTTGAACAATACATGACAGCTTCAAGGATATATATTGAATCTCGCATTTCCTTCGATTCAATGTGATTGTATGGATTCTTGAAAATCCCCAAGTGCACACCTCTATGACTGGTGAAGCGAAGACACCGCAATATTTCCAGATGCCTTATTTACAAGTCTCGTACCGAAGTTTCGATTGCTCAGTCGAAACTTCGATCTGACTTCGGAAAAACAGAGGCAATCAATGTCAGCTACCTAGCGCAGTCCACTAGATATAGACCTTCAATTGTTCACTAAGTACATTCGATCCTAGACTTCTCGACACAGATAATTACAGGTAAAATTTTTAATCAAGGCTTATCAACATGATATGATTTATCATCTGATTGGCATCGCTTAAATAAACGATGTTTTAAATTATATCAAAACTAAAAACCTACTTCATGTTTAGTGTTGGATCATTCTCGTCTAAACTTTGTACGAGTGGAAGAAACCTTTAAAGGTTCGATTCTCAATCGGGTCAATGAAGTATTAAACTTTTTCTACCTATTGATGTCATTATGCCAGGTATTACAGCCAAACACTCACTTGGAAAATGAATAAAACACGTTTTCTAAATTGTTAAGGTTCTGGCTTTAAGAGACGACCCCACCACCTTCTCTTAATTTTGTACTGTGAGTACAAGGAAAAGCTTTAGTTTTAGACCTTATGGTTAGATTAGGAGTCTGGAAGAGTATGGCGTCATCGCGATTACCCGAAACTTCAATGGCAGGTTAGGAGAGTAAGCCTCCTGATCTCATTGTGTAAAAGCTTTCCGCGATCAGCGGTTCTCTTTGTCCTGTTCGCCATGTTACCGCTGCAAGGGTGCGTCCCGAAACTGCTATTTACGACCCCAGTGGCGCATTCAGTAAGAGGATCGTATGAAGCGTGGAAGGAGAGGCGAAGAGAGCAAGCAGGATATTAGAGCCTTTTATTTACTCGTATTCAAAAATAAAACAAACAAGATACAAAATAAAAAATAATTGATCGGTATGAACTTAAGCTTAATAGCTTTACTGCATACCGGTGCCGCCGACAGTATTGATAATTATGATAAGTTAAATTTTTAATCACATAGCTTAATATAAACTTTACGATGTTGTTCAAATAGGTATATAAGTGTAATTTATATAATTCACATGTACCTAAGTGAAAATTCTAATCTAAAATTCTTATATATTATAAAAAAAAATTGTATTATGTATAGGCTAAAGTTATTGTAAATTGGGGTCACCAGATGACCCAAACAGCGGTTAAACTGTTAACACACTAGGTGTGTACCAAAAAGAGAAAAAAGGGGTCAGAAATAAACTTTAACTTGGAGAGCAAGGTGCGAACCGACCGTCAAATGGTATCCAACCCTTCTGTGGCGAGTTTTTAAAACTTTCGCCCTAACAACGCCAGGAATCCCTAATATTTCCAATTGAAAAGTCTAAAGGTGCTCCCACACTGTTATATAATGTTAGAGACTGTTGCTAAACGTTTGTTGTCTAATTTTTAACAGAAGTTATAAATTGTTACTCATCTGCCTATGGCAGTCCACTGCTGGACAGAGGCCTCTCTTTGGGCAAAAATCTTAAGGCTTTACCCACAATTGCCACGTGCTGGGCAGGCGGGTTGGCGATCGCAGGGCGTAACTCCTCGCTCCGGCGACGCGGCTGCTCGTCTTCAGCCTGTGGTATTTATCTACGCCTTGTGATGGTTATGCCGCCACCAATTGGTTACCAGGGCCTAGTGTGTTAGTCGGCAGGATGTACCACGGGCAGAAGAGAGTGGCTTGGAGCAAAAAGAATCTTACATTCCGTTCCGTACATTCGGTATGTTACACGCTGTTATAAAATCTTATCGTGTTACACAATGTTGTATAACGTTATACACGTATAACTTACTCTTATAAATACGTAGGTTTATTATGTAATCCAAGAAACAAACCTGTCTATAGAGCGAGGCACTCGCATCACAAGTGTCTACTGAGTAAGTACCTTATCATCATCAGCCCACATCAGTCCACTGCTGGACATAGGCCTCTCCCAATGCTCGCCACTTCGATCGGTCCCGGGCCTCTCGCATCCAGCACTTGCCAGCCGTCCTGCGCAAATCGTCACACTGAGTACCTACTTACACTTAAACTAATAATGTAAGAGTTTTGAAAATAATGTACTTTTCTTATATAACTGCTGTGTGGGAGGACCTTAAGGTTTCAAACCTTTGTGTAGGACCATTTCATTTTGTCGCAGCTGGTCATTTATCTGATAGGCCCATAGGGTTAATTGAGAAGGTTGTTGCTAATTTTATTGCCTTTTTTGTTTCACTTCATAATTAATAGGGCAATTAATTATTAAGCACAACAAATCTGCTCTCTGCATGACCTAAAGGTTGACTGGTAGATAATGCTCCTGGACATAGGCCTCTCAAGATGTTCGCCAGCTAGGGCAAACTTTTGGAGGATATACCCATAATCGCCACGCTGGGCAGGCGGGTTGCCGATCGCAGCTACATTTGGCTACGCCTTCTATCGTGATGGTTATACCGCCACCAGTCGGTTTGCCAGAGCCTCGTTTGTTGTTCAGCAGGATGCACCACGGGCAGGTGAGGGTGGCTTCGAGCGAAAAGGTGATAGCTCGCTTCCTTACATCCCTTATCCTTACATCCATTTTTGTGCAATATAGTTTAAATAAATAAATTACATAGACAACAAGAATTCGTGACCCACTCTCAAAAAAAAGTTTATATTACTATACAATCAAGTGCTTGTATAGATTGATACCTGGGTATTGAATGTGTGGTGACTAAGACAAACTCTTCAAAATGACGCGAAACCGCACCCAAAAGCGTTTATGAAGCCCCGAAATGAAACAGGATGTCCGTACCATACAGTCTGTGTTCCGTGGTTATTAACCGTTATAACTGAAATTGGAGCCATAGAGTAGGTAGAAATAATGATCTAACAAGGGTATAATGATGACATTACTTTTTACGCAAGCACAATGGCAAGGCAAAGACATAAAGCCCACACAAAGTTTCGCATTTCGTCCTACCAGATTTCGTCCGCAGCGAATCCGGCTTAACAAACCGTAACCACAACTCCTGCACTCCCTCTGTTTTTATTTAAAACACTTTTCTTTTTTCGAGGCACGCGCGTGAAACGAAGCAATGGTGCGAGCGAGAGAGATTGAAATTCATTTTGTTCGACAAAAAGCGGTCGGTGTGTGTGCGGCTTGTTTGCGATCACCGCTACTGTGTTCCGGGCAATCGGAAAATACGGCTAAATATTCGTGTAGGTGTTTGAACTAATACTCGATCCGACGAATATATTGACAGAAGGCGAAAGGACTATACATTTAATATCTAGCCAAAAAGCCACTCTAATGGTTTTTGTTCCCCATCTTCACTTTTAATTGTTAAGCAGAAACATTTCAATCCACAGCTCACACGAACTTGAGTTATTATGATAAATCTTTATTTCTCATTATCATCTCACACAAAAACCCATAAGAGATATTATTATTAATTAGTGGGTAACATTTAATTTGTCCAGTAGTTTACGAGATACTCAGAAAATAGTCCCTCACATAGTAAGAAATGTACTTACTTAACTAAATATGGTTTTATTTTGCAAATCATCACATTCAATCTTAAAGCAATAGCACCTTTTTTCAATTTCGCTTATAAATAACAGCCCCTACACCGAACACGATCTTAACTAATTTTACATTCCCCTTTAACAAAAACTCCTTCCTTAACCCCTCAGCGTTAACCAACCAGTGTTTACTGTTGAAGGAGTCACGTCCCATGACAATTATGACGTCATTATCCCGACAATTAACTGGTAGGCAAATAGTCCTACTTTACAGTTAGGGTCTGCGCACACGGAGCACACGCGACGGCTACGAACGTCGCCACGAGAAGCTAAAAGCTGCCACTGAGGTAACTGAATCGTGTGACAGCCACTTGTCATCGGTGGTCGACACTTGCAGTCGGCAGCAGCTACTTATCCCTTTTTTTTCTAGACATTAGCCAACTTCATGGGTCGGTTTGAATCCCACCCGTGACAAACATTCTTGTGATTAAAATTTGCATTTGTTCCGCGTCCGAATCTTTGTATTTATAATTACATATAATTATATTTATTTATTAAATCTTTATTGCACAATAAAAAAGTAGAGTACAAAAGGAGAACTTAATGCCGCGTAGGCATTCTCTACCAATCAACCATTGGGCTAAGCAGAAATAGACGTAGGTAGTGTGCTGCAAAGTTGTGCATATGTTTGGGGCCCTTTCGTCGTTCATCACACGCATATTTGTTCCGGGTTGGAATCGAACCCACGACCCTTGCATTAAAAGGCAGGAGTCAGAAGCAATTGAGCGACCGAGCCAGTCAATACACGAAGCGAAGCGAGGGCGGACCACTAACCATTTATATCGACTGGCTCGATGGCTCATTTGGTAGTGACCTCTGCACTCTCAGCCAAGGGTCGTGGGTTCGATTCCCGCACAGTACAAACAACTGTGTTCATTAACATTTCTGTTTGTATTGGTCTGGGTGTTTTCTATGTATAATAATGTATTTATTTTCAAAAAAAAGTATCTAAGTAAGTTTATCAGTTGTCTAGTACCCATAGTACAAGCTACGGCTTAGTTTGGGGCTAGGTGTCGCTGTGTGGCCCAGCGTGCCATGTCTTGGGTTATTTATTTATTATATACGCGGTGGCGGCGTTTTGTGATCGTGGCTGGAGTCTCGTGTGCGACGACCCTTACAGTTAGCGGCTCACCTGTTGACGCGTCGCGTGACAACGAACCCGGCTATTGTCTTTTTACCCTTCTTAATTGGTACTCAAACAAAGTAATGATATTTGGTTTGAGGGTTAGAAAAAAATCCGTTGTTTAGGATTTGTTCGTCACGTATTTTTTTTTATAATAGCTCTATATAATCGCTTCCCTACGCTTGATGGGAAGCGAAAGAGAAGCTCAAGTCGCTGTGACAACGGGCAAATAACTGGTTACCTGTCAATTGCCACCAACCCTAACCCCCCACGAGCTCCGGAAACTCTACTCACCGGCAGAAATAAAAATTCGGGTGGATCAATTCGTGCGAAGATTCGCTTTGCCCTACCTCTTTTAGATCCAAATCATTGTAGGAAAACCATTAGGTCTCGTCTAATAGAGTCTCGATATAAGAAAGCTCTAAGACAAACACACAAAACACTACAACTATGTAAATCATTGTTCTTCAAATCCGGGACATAAAACTAATGATGATAATTCATCAATATGATACAGATTGAATGCTATAAACCATTACTCAAGAATCTTAAAACTCAGATTTTTTTATAAAAAAATTAATAAATATCAGACAACATCACATACATTGCTCCGATCCCAAAGTAAGTAGCTTAAGCACTTGTGTTATGGGTATCAGAACAACGAAGGTACCACAAATACATACTTAAATACAAATATAAACACCTAGACACGGAACAAACACAAGTGTTCATCACACGAATGTCTGTCCCGGGTGGGACTCGAACCCACGACTCTTGGTTCAGAAGGCAGGGGTCACTACCAATTAAGCCACCGAGCCAGCCCATTTACTCCTAAAAAATCCTAACTTACACAATTAAATACTCGTATATGTAACAAGCCTATCGAAAATAACAAGGATTAACCGTCGGATATCCTTACACAACTGAGTTCCCAAATGAAATCGTTTGGTAAATTTCAATTTCCCCTAATACATTTAATTCTATTCCCAGTAAGTAACCTCAGCATTTCCCTTTCTTCCTTATTTCAAAAGACCCACTTAGTCACTGTACAATGCCAATTTATCGTGGTCCACATAAAGGATGTTTTATAAAAGGGCTCTAAAAGGAACCCGCCCTAGCGACCTTTGCCAACTATAGGACTCTATTAAGTTTAAAATAGCCGGTCTCCCTTCGGCTGTTTAGTGGCTACGCTGATATCAAACCCTTGGATGGTTTTACAGACAGCGATTAAGAAATTATGCAATGTTTTTAGCATAAAATTGAAGAATTAAACGATTAAAATAGTCACATATTTTTTTGTTTATTTGAAACGGTATGAACGAGAATAAGTTGGACACATGACTGAACAATATTGCAGTGACAGTAATGAATATGAATCGCAGCTTCATTTATTCAAGAGTATGTAGTAAGAGTGTTATGCCGAGGCTACACATTGGATTCAACTTTGCGCCCAATCACTGTCCAATGGCCAATACTAACGCGCTCAATGTCTTCATTGTCTGTAAGTATGTCAAGCCACTATAAAAAAAAAAAAAGTACCGATACACACATTGGTGCATTGGGCGCAAAACGTTACGTTGGTGCAAATATCTCCAATGTGTGGCCGCGGCTTTAGGGACGCCCAACCATATTTCTATACTTTTTTATATTTTGCTTTTGTCTTTTCTATGAAAATTCTGTTCTCTGTTCTCTTCTGCTATCGCTAGTGTTGCGTATCTTGTTTTTATTTTCTGTGTTTTTGTTACTCTTTTAATTATGATATTTTTATTAAATTCCTTTGAGCCCGTTTTTCTTCATTTTTCCCTGTCCGTTTTTAGCAAAGAGTGCGCTTCTGAACCTATGAACAGGCAAAACATCCTGTTGATGATGATGTTTCTGGATTAGTCAGAGCTATCATACATACCTGACAGCGGAATCCGTCAGCGTACAGCCAGAGATTACCTTATATGGCGGCAATTTTATTACGTAGCAACCATAACTATCTTAGAGATTTTATCTTATTTAGAAATGATTCGAAGATTGAATGTTGTAATTAATATACACCATTTTAACTTTGCCTGTACCACGTCGCTCTTTGTAAACGCTCAAAATTATTTATCTAGCCAGATTCTGATTTTATACTACGCCATTCCCGCGGTAAATTTATTATCATAACCAGATCGTTTAGATATAAAGCTATTGTTATAATATTTTGGTGCTGTTTACTTATTCTAATAATTTCGTTCTAGTTTGAAGTACACAGTAAGTAAATAATTCAATGTATTTTGAAGTATTACTTAATTTAACAATCGAAACTTTTCATTTCAACCTTATTTATGGTAGTGTAGTGGGTTTAGTAAAAGCTTTGGCTTTGTTAAAAAATATCAGACGACATCACATACATTGCTCCGATCCCAAAGAAAGTTGTTTGAGCACTTGTGTTAAGGCTATCAGAACAAAGAAAGCTCCACAAGTACATACTTAAGTAGAAACAGTTTGAGTCTAGATGGTGCTGTGTGTGTGTGTGTGTTAGGGTGGGTCACTTATGTATGAAGAAAAAAAAAAGTTTATTTTTTCTAGGGGCACAGTGACTAAATGGTGCTAAATGGTCACTGTTAATAGAGTACGGAGTTTGATAGCATTCGGAGTTCATCTTCTGCCTCCGGAGTTATATGAAAATCAAAAAAATCTAGTAAAAAAGGGCCATAGCCTATTGGTAAATAAAGATCATTTGTTTTGAAGACAAAGATCGAAAATCATAAAAATCTTTTGTTTAATAATAGAAGAACATAATAACAAAGTAAGAACAATTCTATTTAGCTAAATTATTATTTAAATGAATTATTTATATGACGTTAAAATCTTTCTTGCTGCCGAATTTTGGGTTTCCGATTTTCTCGAATCTATCTAGGCGCTTATGAATCCCTCTCTCGATATTTTATCACATAAAGTGGCTGAAGCTTCGATGATAGCTATAACTGCTCTTTCAACTGCTTGAGTGTGTAAATTTTTTATATCTTGAAAATACCTAGACTTATATATGAAAAATTACTAGGCGCTCTTCAAAACACCATCAAAAAGTAAAAAAATCCATTTTTTCTTAATGTTATTAATCTTTTTTTACTTACAAATCCTAAGTCAAGAGATATTCATCAGGTTTTGATAGCCAGCCTTCGATATTTACTTTGAGATTCGTCAAAACAAAGTTGGTGCTCACGATTTAATACAAATAGTTTCAAGAAAAAATTACGTTGCAATACGAAGGCAAAACGATGTATTTTAAAAACTTTCGTGCTCGTAATTGTAGTACCTTTTATGGCTTATAGGGACGCTGTATCACATAAATACAAATATCATACAATTTGCTTACTATGACGATACCCATACTTTTTCGCAAGGTATTGGTACTTGCGCTACAGATCTGTAGTAATATCTTTAGCAAAAAGCTCCGGTAAGTTCTAGGAATAGGAGTAAAATTAGTTATGGATCTCTTCTCACAGTTTTCAAGCCACTTACCAACCAATAAAGTGAAAAAAAAAGTTGTAACATCGACTAAAATAATAACAATTTTTAATAAATTCTATCTCAATCCGGAGGCAGTAAAAGTCAAAATAATGTGTTGCAATTTTACGTATAAATTATCTACGCCATTTAGCACCTTTTTGTTGCTGAGCCTGTAAAAAAATCTAAAAAAAAATTTTTTGACCCACCCTAGTGTGTGTGCTATTATGTGACCTATATAAATTTCTCACAGCTTTTTACGATTACAAATGACAGCTATCAAAAGGACGTAAGGGAGCGACCTATAACCTTTTCGCTCTAAGCCATCCTCACCTGACCGTGGTGCATCCTGCCGAATAACAAACGAGGCGCTGGCAACCGGATGGTGGCGGTATTATCATCATAAATGAAGGTGTAGCTAAATACCACAGGCCGATGACGGGCAACAGCGTCACCGGAGCGAGAAGCTACGCCCTACGATCGCAAATCCGCCTGGCCAGCGTGCGATTATGGGTGAAGCGTCCAAATGTTTGATCAAAGTGGTGAACAGCTGGAGAGGCCTTTATACAGAAGTTGACTGCGATAGGCTTTTTTCATTTTGTTTTATTTTTATACTAGCTCGGCATAATGGCTTTCCTTCGACTGGTGGAAAGCGAAAGAGAAGTCCAAGTCGCTGTGACAACGGGCAATTAAGCTAGCGAAAAAATATATTTGACAAGTAAGTACGCGAATATTTTCAATTATTGTTAGTAACTGGTCAGTCACCTGTCAATTGCCACCGCCATGCCGGCCCAACCCCATACGAGCTCCGGAAACCCTACTCACCGGCAGGAACACGACCCGGTCATTTGGGTGCGGTATTCTATAGGGTCCTCCCTATAGAATACCGCACCCAAATGACCCAAGCCTCCTGGCTTCCCCGAACGAGCAGCTCAATTCGAGCGAAGATTCGCTATGCCCTACCTCTCTTACTCTTAGGCTTACGGTGATGATGAAAAAAAAAGGCATCTAAACGTCAAAACTGACAATCGCCTGTCCCATTGTTACACTCAACAGGTGGGCTCCAGGCAAGTTTACCAGGGAGGAGTGAGGACGATTTGGCACCGCGCTAATTGCCGGGATAATTACGCCATAATTGTCCCGGGGGAGCAATAATGACTAATTCATTATCCGGGCCGTTTGTTCTATGATTGGGAAATATGATCATAGCACTTAATGTTGCGATGATTCGTTGGTAAGTTGGTTGAGGTAACTGTGTTAATGTTATCGCTGCTTAGTTAAAAATAATCTTTATTCGTCATTTCGTAGTCCACAGCTGGACATAGGTCTCTCCAATTGTTCACCACTTTCATCGTTCTTGGGCTTGTTGCCTCCAGAGTTTGCCAGCCATCTTGCGTAAATTGTCACTTCATCAGCCTATTGCAGTCCACTGCTGGATACAGGCCTCTCCAGTTGTTCGCCACCTAGGGCAAACTTCTGGAGGATATACCCATAATCGCCACGCTGGGCAGGCGGGTTGTCGATCGCAGAGCGTAGCTTCTTGCTCCGGTGACGCTGCTGCCCGTCATCGGCCTGTGGTATTTAGCTACGCCTTCTATCGTGATGGGTTTACCGCCGCCAGTCGGTTTGCCAAAGCCTTGTTTGTTGTTCGGCAGGATGCACCACGGGCAGGTGAGGATGGCTTGGAGTGAAAAGGTAATAGGTCGCTCCTTTACATCCCATTGTCGCTTCACATGGCGCGAATACGTCCTATAGTACTGCACTTGTAACGTACTGTCTCATGCAACAAAGAAGTAGATACCATCTAGTTTCCAGTACCCACTTCTTTATTTCATGGCTAAGAATTATTTACTACATGGCTGAAATGCCTTTCGGCGTCTGTTTTTCCTGGAAATCACAATTTAGGTGTCATTTAGGCAAGGGTAAATAGGCACTTACTGAATGCGTGCCCCATTTTCGTGTTCATTATTACTTAATATCAGGTGAAATCAGCTTAAAGCCAAAAATAAACACTCTTTTATATTTGTATAACACAGTGTCTTCTTTTCAAAACTAAAAAGACAAACAAACCACAAAACAGCTACGCTAGCTTGGGAGCCTTCAAGAAACGAGCGAAGGTCTATTTAAAAGGCCGGCAGCTACCTCAGAACTCGATTTGAATTGTGGTGTCCACGGGCGGTGTCGACTGCTTACCATCAGGCATCACATTTGCTCGTCTGCATAAAAAAAACAAAACTCTAACCACTGACAGAAAATCTAAGTAACTAGTCAGTTGACACGACAGTGCTAGATTACTTCTCTTACTTCTTCACGTTTCGTTTCGGTAAAGAACAATACGACTTAAACCTTCATAATTTGAACTTCATTCCTTGTATTATTGTTGAAAAACAATAACAATTTTCAACTTCTATCTCATTTTGTGTGGTGATTTCTCGGCGGTCAAAGGATTAAGCTTAAAATATTAATATCCGAGAGTGATAGAACGCTGAAATAATCAAACTTTTTTGTTGTTCAAGTCGAAAAATAGCTACCTATAGTTCTTACAACTTTAGTCGCATATAAGAAGGTACCTACTATGACATGAAAACGACGTACCTATAAAAGTTTAATGTTCTCATCTTTTACACAAGTAGCATCAACAATGTAGATAATCCTATTTTGATAATATGTAGTTAGTACATAGTATTCTTCCATCTTCGCTTGTACGGAAACATGACATTGCTATATCGGGAAACCTAATACATGCGTGGTTTATTTTCGGCAACTTATGTAGGTACTCGAAATGTCGCCATAATTTAAACAATACAATTACCGTCTGTACAGTTATATCGTTTTTACGGATTCTTATTATTAGGCAGGTAAAATGACGAAATCTGTTAACCAAAGAACACGTGACTTGATTTAGTGGCGCACACTGTTTTAAACAAAGTTTATACACTCAGAGGCACAATTATCCGCCCACTTATGTTTTTCGTTGTAACTTTAAAATTTTATTTTAGAATTAATTATTATCCTTAGCAATATTAAAGATTACATCATTACAGATGAAAAACACTAAAATATGTTGGTGCTGTTTACATTGACGATAAAAATCATCAAGCGCTTAGTTATTATAACCAAAGGTATGCCACAATAAAGAATTGGGCGGTTAATTGTGCCTCTGAGTGTATATTGTGAACTTATTTGGGCTCCTATTCTCGTCTTCCAACGTGAAAAAAGGAATCACTATTGATAATGAGAAAATGTAAGGACAAAGTGTAAGGAAAGAAATGAAATGTAGGTAGGATGTGTAAGATTTTGCACTACTATTTTCATGAATTTGACAGTAAATAACTGGATATAAAACTGCCAATTATAACAATTATTTGATAAATTCATAGATACTTTTTATTGCACAAAAGACAGGCATCATAGAAAACACATTACAAACAAACCAAAGTACAATTTAGGCGAGCTTATCCCTAATAGCGATCATAAAGTTTGTAATATTTTTAAAGGCTGCAACAACTAAGCCGTGCTTTAATAAAAAAAACCTATAACATGCCGTGACCTTCGTTGAACTGCTACGCAAAAG
The DNA here is from genome assembly GCA_031163375.1 of Conogethes punctiferalis. Lineage (NCBI taxonomy): Eukaryota > Metazoa > Arthropoda > Insecta > Lepidoptera > Crambidae > Conogethes > Conogethes punctiferalis. The sequence continues at coordinate 19,917,060 of CM062084.1, read as the reverse complement.
TCACCATAGTTCATTCGCGTTAGGAAAATAGTGAAATTATAATTTTGGCTAGGGGGTGTGGCTTGGCCGGCAGTCGGTGATGAGTCACTATTTTCTTAACGCGAATGAACTTATAGTGTTGAATTTAACGTCATCTGACGTTGATAGCACGTGATGTCAAAGTAGCTATCGCTGTGTCACCGCAGAGGGCGCCACGGCTGCGGCCGCTCGCTCGCCGCCACCCCGCGAGTTGCGGTTATCACGCCGCGCCGTTCGGTTGGAGTTGCGGGCGGGAATTGTTTATAGCGTTTGTCAAACGTACCTAGCTGACATGCGTTGTTAATACTAATATTAATCTAAATTCTTTGTAGCACAAAATAAAATAATTTACAGGACAATTACTTAACAGCTGTATTTGATTACAATCTTATCGCTAGGTAGAGATCTCTTTCAGAAAACCTCCAAGTTGAGGTCCACTCCACTCGTAATAAGTATTACATACACATTATTACTATTATATTTATTTGAGTTGGTTAATCAACTCCTTAAAGGAATAAAAATAATAATATTCTTTACGAACGAAATTACTACTAACGAATACGAAATTGAACATCACGACATAACATTAGCGAGTACTATATGATCAGTAGTGGTAAGTCTCCCTGATCGTTCATTTACTAAATTAACCCGACTGGGAATAGTACACGAAACTTCAGAATCGCCCGCACCATTAGGCCAAAAGCCTACCACCGAGTCCTTATAAAAAAAATTGCAAAACAAGTCTTTTTAGCTGGCCTCTACTACTGGGCCTCTCCCAGATAAAGCTTATGAAGAACAAAAAAATCATTTAACCTAGTAATTTTGAAACACAATAATATAAATACGAACAAGAAGCACGTGTGATACCCCTTTTTTTTTTTTTTTTTGCCGGGGAAAATGCATTTATGCATTCCCGCTGCTTGGGGGAGCAGACTCATCCCGCCTCGAAGATGGAAGTGAGGCAGGAAATACCCACTAAAAACCCCGGCCCCTTCGTCATGCGCCTTAAAGGTGGTGTCGAGGGTCCTATTAGTATGTACACCAAGACACGTGTGATACCCCTGGTGTTGCAGGTGTCCATAGGCTGCGGTAACCGCTTAACAGGCGGGCCGTAGGCTTGTTTGTCACCCTAATGGTAAAAAAAGAAGCCTAAAATTATTGCCACCTGTCTTTAAATTAATCAAAGCTTAGCGGCATTTAATTAATCTTTACACCAAAGTGGTTTCACAAAAAAATCCTCGGGAAATTGATGTGAAATGAGATCACACCACAAATGCCGCGCGATGGCGCCGCGAAAGCGTGGCTTGGGCTAAGCGTACGCTGGGACGCGGGCGACGCAACACCGCGTTTTCTTTAGCCTTTGTGCTGCGGCCACACATTGGATTCAACTTTGCGTCCAATCACTGTCCAATGCCCAATACTAACGCGCTCAATGTCTTCATTGTGTCAACCGATACACACATTGGTGCATTGGGCGCTAAACGTTACGTTTGTCCAAATATCTCCAATGTGTGGCCGCGGCTTTATGAGGAACTTCTTGCCTCGCGCCTCGGTTTTGTGGAACCAACTTCCAGCGACAGTCTTTTCAAACAGCTACGACTTGGGAACCTTAAAAAACGAGCGTATTCATATTTAAAGGGCCGGCAGCGACCCCAAAACTTGATTTGAGTAGCGGGTGTCTATGATGGGCGGTTTGCGAAAGAGATTATTAGAGTTTATTAGTATGAATAAATAAATAAACGCATACATTACAGCCTGTATGTTCATAGTGCAAATGGCTAAACTACTCATGGCTAAGCTAACTCTTTGGCAGAGTCCGTGTTTCCCAATTAGTATATATTCATTAGATTTTCAAGAGTGAATCGATTTTGTAGGCAAGCTCGCTCATTCTTAGGCTCAAATATCACTTTACATCAGGTGGGTCCGGGTAAAGCGCTACCTATTTTACTTAAAAAAAAAACTGAGTGAAACATGCGCCACGTACGTCTCAGTATACGCTTATCCTTACGGGCCACCACGGCAGCTAGGATTTGCGGTTATTCCCATCGAGTGGCGGTGGCAATAGTTTACTGAGTATCGTAACTTATAATAATAATAAATCATTTATTTCAGGCGAGGAGGCCATATAATGTTAGTAACAATTTACCTTACAAATAGTGTTAGTATAGTACATATAATTTATCAATCAATCAAAAAGATGTTAGTAACAATTTTCCTTATAAATAGTTGTTATTAGTAGTAGGTTTAACATATTTTTTTTTATAACACAAACCCCGATTAAAACTAAAGAGATCGATTTTATAATGATTTTTTATAACAAATCGTGTTCCGGGGCCCGCTTAAAATTACTACTGGGTTCTCCTGTGAGGAACCTCACTATTTTTTTATAGTAGCTCTACATAATGGCTTCCTATGCCTGATGGTAAGCGAAAGAGAAGCCCAATTCGCTGTGGCAACGCTGTGGCTCTCTCATTACCAATTTATAACTTTTGTTATAATTTGTAAATAATGGTTATAACCTCAAGCTGTTTGCCCAAAGTAGCGAACAACTGAAGAAGCCTATTTCAGTGGACTGCGCTAAACTGATGATCATGAAACGATGTTTACGAATGTACTGGTACCCATTAATTTCCTTAATATCGAATTATTATACAAATGACATTGAAATTACCCCAGAGACTTCTGCTGGGTTTATCTCGAGTTGAATGTACATCCATTAATAGAGAGATAAATGTCAGTTATTGAACTTATGAAAGCTCAAAGTTGTTCGACCTTTAAAATTACATTTAACTGGTTTTGCAATGATTTCGCATAGCTTGTGTCAACTTGAATTTGAATTCAATTGAAATAATGTGATGTAGACACTATTTCAGTTATAAGGAATTGGTATACATTTTAGTATGAAAAAGTTTTTATTTAAAATCCTCACAGAATAGTTTCTACATCAATTTGTTTCAATAGTATAAACTTATTGTATTACCAATAATTTTTAAGTATTGCTCACCTATCAAACATCAATGAAAGTTTAAAGTTTTCTTGTTTTCTGTAAATAGTATTAGATATATCATCTTCATCAACCTATTGCAGTCTACTGGTGGACATAGGCCTCTCCAGGTGTTTGCCAATTTGGGCAAACACCTGCAAGTTATTCACACAATCGATAGGCAGACGGGTTGGCGATCGCAGGGCGTAACTTCTCGCTCCGGTGACGCTGCCTGCCATCATCAGCCTGTAGTATTTAGCTGCGCCTTCAGTGGTGATGGTTATACCGCCACCAGTCGGTTGCTAGAGTCTCGTTTGTTATTCAGCAGGATGCACCACGAGCAGGTGTGGGTGGGTAGAGGGAAAAGATGGCATCCCTTACATCCCATACATATTTCGAACCTAAAAATCCTTTACTTTTTTTTGTTTTTGCTTCCTATATGATTACGATGATAACTAAGGCGTCCTTGTCATCATCAATGGACTGCGGTGGAGTGGAAGGTTCTCACCTCTGAAAGTTTACTCTTCTTGCAACCATTAGACAAACAAATCAATCACTAGTAGATGTACTCATATTTAACCATAATAAATAACAATAAGTTTACCAATAGTGAGGGCCCCGAAAAGCAATAAAGCGATATTACAAATATTAGTACTTTTCCCGAATCAGAAACAACATTACGATGAACATAGAGGGAATATTAAAAAAATCTTCCAGGCGCGCGGAATCCGGGGCGTGTGCCCCGGGGCCGAACCGGACCGGCCTGGCCACATGTGACATGGCACAAGGAATGGGGAATAAATATTTATTAGTCATAATGTAAAATTCAAATTTTAATATGACTTTAGTCCGTGCGGCGATGTAAAACCATGATCATCATCAGCCAATTGCAGTCCACTGCTGGACATGCCCTAAGTGGCAAACAACTGGAGTGGCAAACATACCCATAATCGCCACCTTGGGCAGGCGGGTTGACGATCGCAGAGCGTAACTTCTAGTTCCAGTGACGCTGCTGCCAATCAATCGGTCTGTGGTATTTTGCTACGCCTTCAATTGTGATGGTTATACCGCCACCAGTCGGTTGCAAGCGCCTCGTTTGTTGTTCGGCAGGATGCACCACGGGCAGATGTGGTTGGCTTGGAGGGAGAGGATGATAGGCCTTTTCTTTACAACATTGCCATTCACATTACGGAAAAGAATACAATGAAGCACAATTGAAAAAAATTACATATAAACTAATTTAAAACATAATGTTATTTACTTAGTTCCTTTTATCGTAAGAGTTGACTAACGGATAAAAATTTTCTAATAACGTAGGAACACCCGTAATAATTAATATACATGGCTTACCTTTTTTTTTGTTAGAAAATAACCCATATTTTTTATTAGTACAATCTAATTATCGATTCAGAACAAAGTAATTGTAGGTTTTATTTTTTTTTATTTACATGTTGTGTGCAAATATTTCTGAGAACAGTGCCTCATTTTGTGAGCCCCATAGCGCGTATAGAAGGAATTTCACCATTATACAGGGGTGGCTCATATTACACTAACAATAGTCTTATCCCGGCGACGGTCGTGGCCATATTGATTAACAGGATCGTTTCATTGACTGCAAAAGACAAGCTTTTTAATTGGCGCCAGAAGCCAAATGCGTGTTTCTTGCAAAAGGATTTTATTTTAATTTCGTATTAAATGGTTTATGTTAACTACAGCTATCGTTATTTATTTTTGAGAAGCGTAAAGGGATTTTAATGCGAAATTCGAAAGAGCTGGAACTTCTTTTAAGGTAAGGATCCAAAAGTATTATCAACTCCATCTTTCAACCGGTCGCCCCTGTCCTTAAAACATGGTCCGCAGGGAAGGGTCTCTGGTAGGGACCAGCAACGCCCTAGCCGAGGTCCGATCCTCACCAGGGCATGCCCTTAGCTGTGTTGCTTAACTTATCTAGGAGTGAGAGCTCAGTCTGGTGATCATGACAAGGCCGTTTTGGTCATCATCATAGTCATTTGGTGATTATAGGCCTCCAGATGTTAGACCAAAGTGGCGTTCCGTGGACTGCGATAGGCTGATGATGATGATGATGACAGATGATATGATGATATTATATCGTATTGCAACCAAATCATGGTTATATTAGCAACCACATCAATCCTCAGTGTAAAAAGTCGGCGTATGTTAAAACCTGCAATGCGAATGGTTGAGATCAGCCTCAAGAGAGTAATGTAGAATTACCTAAATAATCCTTGTTCAGCATAAGCTCAGGTATTGATCGCAACCTAGGAGTAGGTATCCCAATACATCGAAGCCCGTGGGCTACTAGTTTGATATTTCACAGTAGTAAATAATTCAAAGGGCCTTCGCCTGACAGCTTTCAGACGAATATACGTGCGATATTGTTCAGCTGAGTTCACATTTGTTGTGGTTTTAATTACTCGGTATATTTATTTTAATATGGTCGGGTAAAAATTTGTTAGTGGGCTTTTCTGTCAAGAAATTACTCAGTAGCAGCCCCGGAGTCAGGGTTTTGGGCGATGACACATAGCCGGAGAAATCAGAGAGCACGTTCTGTCCCTGATGACTTCCCGATTGTGTAGAACTATCAAAGCAGTAAGAGAATAAATAAGCCTATACTCACTATACTATAGAATTATAATTTCTAGCGTTTTAATTGGCTAGGCGGCCGGCAGTCGGTGATGAGTCACTATTTTCTTAACGCGAATGAACTATAGTGTCAGATTTCGTTGACTTCCATGCGGAAGACAGGAGCTCAAACCTCGCTTCAAGCTAATATGCTTTTTTAAACCTCATATATAGGTACGTTTTATTCATCATCATCATGTCGTATGGCTTACTTCTGCTTGAGTCCTCAAAGGTTAGTGAAGCCAATTTAACGCGGCCGGAGTGAGCTCATGGAGCTCCTGCATACCTCCAGGAAAACAACGCAGAGATGTGTATAGTGGTCTGATCCAGAGCTCCACAATCACAGTCCGGCGCGTCCCTTAGACCCCACTTGTGGAGATGGTGGTTTCCGTATCCAGTTCTGAACCGGTTTACCCTTGACCATACTGTACGGCAGCTGTTAAAGCTGGGGGGCTTTATAGTAGGGTCCGGTATCAGACCCTTTCAAGGGTAATGCTGGAATGCGTCCCAAGATTATCGCTATTCTTGTAGAAGATAGTTCACGATCCATAGTTACGTTTCATTGACGGTGAAGCAAAGAAAGTCACTGTTGGTCCTAGTTACTATACTATTTTGCACTTAAACAACTGATTCAGCATTATAATAATTTTTACACAATCTAGTCGGTTTATTTGCCATAAAGGAACTCTTCCAGACACTCTTTACATAGACAGCAATATAAAGGTTATGGTGGTGTAGTACCATCGATTTAGAATCTGTGTAGTATAGCTTTACGAACGAACCAATCATAGCTTTACTTGTCAACCTACCAGAAACGAAACTCAAAAGCGCACTCTTGATAAATTAGTTCACACTTCGTGTACACAGCACCCAAGGTGCTTGCCTCTGAACCGACATGGTAAAGCTTTTAAACCATCGGTCATGTAGGCCCTTCCGATGAAAAGTAGGCACTTACCTCGTCAATACGTACGTTGAGTTGACTCGCCTCAGAGTAATGACGCTGTTACGCAGATGGTATGGCCTCACGTAAATGCCTACCTACGTAATGTAAGTTGGGTTAAGTACTGTGCGTGGGAAGGTGATTTTGAAAGGAACGATGCACTCGATATTACTACAGCAAAGCGATTGAGAAGGTTAATGTTAATTGAAAATCATGTAGGGAGCTAGGATAAAAAATAAGAAAAGAATATAATTTTCTACGACTTCGGTCACGTAATGAGGGTGTTTCAAAATGAAATATTCGATGGCGTTATGTAGACTTGCGGTCCAGCTATCACTGTGATTGGTCAATTACTATGTAAATGTCAGAGCTATGTCAAAATGAACCAATCACGTAACAGTTTGACCTGCTTTTTATGTGGTGCCATCTGGTGGATTTCTTTTTTCAGAAAACCCTCATTGCGAAACGTTTTCGGCGATAGCGCAGCACATATTCTGAGAATTTCTTTACAAATCAGGTTTCCTTAAGACCTTTTCGCGAATAAACATACAGACATGTACGTACACGTTCATATTATAATTATGGTAGTGAATTTTACGAACGTAATTGACTGCTAAACGGACTTTTTACACAACGTCACAGTTCTATCTAAACACTGGTATTATTGATATTAAAACGTGATTGATATCACAACACATCCATTAATTGAAACGTAAAAATGCATATAAACCTAGTTAAGCATTAATTAATCTAATGGAAGCTCTTAGTTTTATATGTTTGATATCTATCAACGAAACGCATACAGCTATGATTGCATGCGGTAGTAAATTTAGTTTTGCGTGAGTCACTACAAGATTAATACGTCGTAGAATTCTATACATATTTCAATTAACAAAGATTTTATTACTGGAAGTTTTAAGATTTTCAGAATTTATTAATCAAACATCTTCCGAACCATTGGGCTATAGAACTCTCTTCCACCACACGTATTCCCTTCTTCTTATATTCTTGGGTATTTTAAGCGTGGTGTTAAGTGGCACTTATGCAGGCTGTCATAGTGTGATCGATCTGTGTCGCCCTAACTAGGCGTAAGGCAGATCCCTTACATTTTTATAACAAAGTATTTAATGAAGTGTTAAAATGACCCCGAAACTTCGGTGTTTAACCGAACAGGCCCTCTGTTCCGTACTATTCTATGACTCGATATAATTTCAGTGTCTTTAGAAATATTAATAAGCTCATATAACTAAGCATTCACATGAATTCAAAAGGTCTATGAAATGTTCACTCACCATTAAATTGATTTGAACACTCTATACAGAGCGGTGGCTGAGTAACCATGTATTCAAGGAAACGTTTCAAACTGAACCTGATCATTTTATTTAGCCTTTTGTTCGCCAAAGTGCAATGCTTCTTCGACATACAAGATATCATATCGGAGACTATGGAGCGACTCCCAACGGGGTTTTCGGCAGCTATCAAGGACATAGCTGAAGGTTTGCCGGCGAAAACGATCACTGTAGTGAGGGGGGAGTCTACCGATATCAGGTAAAATTATGCTAAAAAATATTGTCTCTTTTATAAGGCGTTATTGAAAAACGCAAAACTTCAGCCGCCAAAATATTTACAAAAATATTTGCTTTTGTTTTCTTGTGTTTGTTGCAAATTAGTAAATGGTACACACGATGTTTCACATCAAAAAAATGTATGAAAGTTAAAATTAGCTAAAACCTACAACTATTGATAATTAAGTTATGTTACTTGCTGATAGCAACTAAATATTGCTTTGGTTAAAATTAGACCCGATTTTTTCAAGTATTACACTTTTCTATTACGTTCATCATCATCAGCCTATTGCAGTCCACTGCTGGACATACACCTCTCCATTTGTTCGCCACTTTGGGCAGATACCTGGAGGATTTACCCATAATCCCCACGCTGGGCATGCGAGTTGGCTATCGCAGGGCATAGCTTATCGCACCGGTGACGTTGCTGCCCATCATGGGTCGTTGCAAGCTACGCCTTCAATTGTGATGGTTACACCGCCACCAATCGGTTGCCAGAGCCTCCTTTGTTATTCAGCAGGATGAACCACGTTTTGGAGCGCAAAGATGATGGGTCGCTCCTTTACGGCCGTATTCATAAACGTTACTATGCGTCGCGGGAAGGCGCAGGTACCCAAAAACGTATAGGATTTTGGGCACTGTGCGTCTACGCGTCGCAATAGTAACGTTTATGAATACGGCCGTTACATCCTCATTACGTTGATGCTGTTTATATGCTTACTAATAAGTGTAAAAGCAAGTGGAAAGCTGAAATCTCAAGAGATACCTTAGTCGACTCTTAGGACACGCACGAGTAGAGATGGAGCGATGATTTGTGTTATTTTCCGGTGTACAGTAAAGTAAAATCGAATAAGAATTAATTTCACTAGAAGGCTTTTAGTAACGACGCAACTCCAAAATGAGAACGGCACCGGAGCAGAAAAAATAATTTTCCATTTTTCCAGATCTCAAGATATTTTCCAGTTGTTGTGTCTACTCAGCGAACATAATATCCAAGTAATTAATTTGGACATCTCCACGAAACAGAGCAGAGAGAAGGTGAGGGAATTACTTCAGTTTCCTCATTACCAAATTATGTATATTTCTGGCATTTGAAACGTGTTAATTTGAGTGGTTCGCCATCTTGGGTTCCGCTAATGATTTTTTATGATAATTATTCGTGTATCTTGACTGCCTGATAAATGCAAAGGGATGTAAGGGAGCGACCCATCATCTTTTCGCTCCAAGCCAACCTCACCTGCACGTGGTGCATCCTGCCGAATAACAAACGAGGCGCTGGCAACCGACTGGTGGCGGTATAACTATCACAATTGAAGGCGTAGCTAAATACCACAGACCGATGACGGGCAGCAGCGTCACCGGAGCGAGAAGCTACGCCCTGCGATCGCCAACCCGCCTGCCCAGCGTGGCGATTGTGGGTATATACCCAGATGTTGGCCCTAAGTGGCGAACAACTGGAGAGGCCTATGTCCAGCAGTGGACTGCAATAGGCTGCTGATGATGATAATGAAATGCAAACCGATCAGAGACAAAGAGGTCTCGGGTTTGAGTCTCTAATATGTTTCGGGACTGAGTAACATGCAATTGTAATACTTAAAATAAAATAAATTATTAAGCATACAATATTTATATTAAGTTACATTATGGCTTAGTATGCAAATATTATTATAGAAATTTAGAGCAATCATTTTGCATGTAATCTTACTTCCCTTACTTACCACGCTTGACAGGCGGGTTAAGGCTAGAGTAGGCTGCACTTTACTTACTTCTACGGCACCCACGGGGGTGGTCCAATTCTAAATCTAGGAACCACTCGGATACATTGTATAGACAATACTCAACTTTGATTTGGACTTTTCAAAGTTTGTCAATACGTTTCAGTACTACGGCTTCGTTCAGAAAGCTCTGGACATATCAGAAGAAAGGACGAGCTTATTGCTTTGTGAACCGTACGAATGTGAGAACATTCTTTCAGAGGTAAGTAAAAGTAGAAGCGTCCTCCAGGTGTCTGCCCAAAGTGGCGAACAACTGGAGAGGCCTATGTCCAGCAGTGGACTGACACGGGCTGATGATGATGCAAAGTAGAAGCTAGAATGGAGCAGTCTAAGTGGACCAGGAGATTACTGGAATGGCGGCCGTGGGAAAATAGTTTAAAATAAAATGGTTTCCGGAGCTCGTGGGGGGTTAGGGTTGGGCCGGCATGGCGGTGGCAACTGACAAGTAACTGACCAGTTACTTGCCCGTTGTCATAGCGACTTGGGTTTCTCTTTCGCTTTCCATCAGGCGTAGGTAAGACATTATGTCGAGCCACTAGAAAAAAAAAATCGTCGCGCCAAAGGCCGTCCCCCTATGAGATGGGTCGATGAGTTAACCAAGACGAGATGAAAGTGGCAAGATGGAGACAGAGATGGAGAGATTTGGAAGAGGCCTACGTCCGAAGACGGACAAGTGAAGGGCCGGGATGATGATGATGGAAAGGAGAAGAGATAACGAGTACAATTAGCTATTTGACCGCTGTCTAAGTTAGGGAGAAGCTACATGGTACGGTGCGGCATCGAAGCGGATCGACTGATTGATAATACATTGCCACTTCAACACTACGAGCAAACACGGAACTGAAGTGTCATACTGCAATGCATACCGCACATGACCGCACCGTGTGGCTTCGTCCTTAAGACGTGTTTTTCTGTGTTGTATGTGTCTATCACATATGGGATGTAAGGAAGCGACCTATTACCTTTTTGCTCCAAGCCATCCTCACCTGACCGCGGTGCATCCTGCCGAACAACAAACGAGGCTCTGGCAAACCGACTGGTGGCGGTAAAACCACCACGATAGAAGGCGTAGCTAAATATCACAGGCCGATGACGGGCAGCAGCGTCACCGGAGCAAGAAGCTACGCCCTGCGATCGCCAACCCGCCTGCCCAGCGTGGCGATTATGGGTATATCCTCCAGATGTTTGCCCTAAGTGGCGAACAGCTGGAGAGGCCTATGTCCAGCAGTGGACTGCAAAAGGCTGATGATGATGATGATGATGATGTGTCTGTCTAATTTTTATTATCTGTTTAGCTGACAGAAAAGAACCTGATCCACCGAACTATCCTGTACATCTTCTACTGGCCTTATGGTGCTGTCAGTGAGAGGTTTCTCACCACCATGAAAGAGGCTATGAGGATCGCTGTCATCACCAACCCAAGGGAGAATGTGTAAGTACTTTTATTAATATGAACATAACACAATAGTTTGTGAAGTTTGAAAGAGAGCTAGGAAAATGTCTTTTGTTTGTTGCAATGGGGCGAAATTTCGCTCCAAGCCATTCATCTGACCAGGAAAACAGACCAGGAACTGCCAACCGGCGGTGGTAGGTATAACCATCACGATGGAAGACGTAGCTAAATACCACAGGCCGATTACGGGCAGCAGCGTCACCGGAGCGAGAAGCTAGGCCTGCCCAGCGTGGCGATTACGTGTAAATCCTCCAGGTGTTTGTCGGAAGTGGCGAACAACTGGAGAGGCCTATATCCAGCAGTGTACTGACCGCAATAGGCTGATGATGATAATAATGGGTCAAAATAAAACCGAAAATAAGCTGAATTAATTGATAAACGATTTCTACATACAAATATTTGTACTGTGCGGGGATCGAATTCGCGACACCTTTGTCAGGGGTAACTTTACCACTGTACAGGTACCAATGAACCAACATTGTCCTGGAATAACTTGTATTATTTTGAATTATGAAAACGGAAATGAATTTTAACATTGTTTCCACAAACCCACTCATAATTAGAGTGCTGAACTAATGACCTTTAAATGTTAACCCTAAATGTATTTAGGTAAAATGGATTAGATATTCTAACCAAATGTAACCAAATTATAATATTATATCAAATCCTGACATCAGTGACATTTAATAAAGTAATTACAATAATATTATGCCTATATGAATATTGCAGAGATAAACAGCAAATAATAATATGTAATTTAGCGTCACATCAAAAGCAAACTAATTTACAAGCACGATGATGCGGACAAACCTTATTAGTTATGCGCTGGGTGACCACAATTCACGGCTTGAACAGGACTTTCCTAATAAAAGAAGTACCCAACTGGATAAATAAAGTTGAATGCTAATGGGTTGAGCAATGATTGTTTTTATTATGTTTTGTATCTCATTAGAACACAATGCTGACGTACCATCGAAGGTAATAATTATTTGCCGTATTACTTATTAACACTGCTAGATGGCGCGGGCAAAATACTTCTTAATGGTGGAAATACTCGTATCTAGCACTTTATTTCTAGGCGGGCAGCATAGCTAATTAGTGTTCCCGTATAAGCTTTTAGTCTGTGATTCCGAGAAAGAGAAACAATGACTAGTACAATACCAATTACTTTGTAGATAGGTGCTTACAAATTGCGCCTTGTTTTGTGTTGGTTAAGTTAGTTATTAATGTTCAATAATTGTTCTAATTATTTTGCACGGACAGCTCTTTTCAAACCACCTTAACTTGCTCGTTTGATGTTACATTTCAAAATGGTAATTCAAAATATGCTTTTCTAAAGCTTCAAAAATATCCGCTATAATTGATTACCTACCGTTAAAGAACTGTAATTAAAATTAGTAAGGTGGGTGGACCATGGAAGGCCACTCTAACGAGTACGAAGCGTGAGATCGCACTGCCACAATAGCGGCGCGAGCGACTCGCCGCCGCATCTGTGGCCTTGAGTTTGATGGATCTTAGTGTATAGCCGAAGGAATATGTGTTCACATGTCAATAACTACGACTTTTTGATAGTTGGCCTTCAAAGGAGCGTGGCCTTCCATGGTCCACCCACCTGTATCAAGTGTGATATCCGGATTTAGACTTGGACTATCCCGTCTTCGTGGGGGTCGTAGAAGACGACTAAGGGAAAACTGGCGGCAGCATTTATTTGGGTACAAAAACCAACTGCAGTCAAGAAACGTCAAGCGTGATGACTAAGGCAAATACTCCCAAATGACAATTATCATTGGGAGAAGTCTAGTCTAGTGTGGCCGCAGCAGTGGACGTTTACGGTTGATGATGATGATGATGATGATATTAGTAGAACGACGGTAATGACACAAAGGCATGTTATCCAGTCCAGAAATCACTTTGACCCTACCCTGCAGGCTAAAATAAAACAAATACTAAATAGTACGATAAACTTATTGATAACTATCCGAATAAGTCTTAGTAAAGTCCCACTTTTCACCCAACTCTTGGTGACGGCACACGCTCCAATGATCCGTATAAAACGGTGCTTATGAATCACACTTCGTCGGATAATTTTCAGCTGACTTCATGATAAGATTGCGTTTCTTTGTGCTAGTAATAAGCTCTTAATACTGTTTATGCGAGTGAACATTACAAATTTCAATAAATTTTCACTATGATAGAACATTTAAGATTAATAAGCAAGCATATAAACATAGCTATGTCGTACTACGAAGTTGATAATAGGGAAAGTGTTATCAATTTTAACATTCAAAATGATCTTCATTAGGTTCTACTTTTTATGACAGAAAGGCAAACGGGCTGGAAGGTCACCTGATGGTAAGTGATCAGTGATCACTTCAGCCCATAGACGCCGCAACACCAGGAGAGTCACAGGTGCGTGGCTGGCTCTTGAGAAATTTGTAGGCTCGCTTTTTGAAGGTCTCTAAGTCGTGTCCATTCGAAAAAATCGCAGCTGAAAACCGATTTTAAAGAACCGTTGCACGAGGCAAAAAATTGCGCGCAAAACGTAACGTAACGACTTCCAACTATCAAGATATCTATATATCTATCTAGTTATTATTTATTAAACAAAATACAAACATTTATAGACAAGGTATTACAGACAACTAGTGATACAATATAGGCGGTAAGATAATAAGGATCAAATCGTGAATTGGTACGAGATCTACGCTACCAGACACCTACTCACAATACTTTGAACGAACGTCAAACTCAATCAAACATACAAGTTACCAATCTCAGTGTATAACTTTGTTGTCGTTGTGAAATAATTATGATCAATTGGTCTTATAGATAGAGATTACCCTTATCATCCGAATAAAACTTTCCTCGCCGAAATATTAGTTGCGGTCGAAAAAACGCCCAAGGGATTCTAACAAACATGTCACCGGATAAATAATAGCTGTGACCGTGTGATGTCACGATCACTCACTTCATTATCCTAAACTGTTTATTAATATTGTATCCATGCCAATTCGGTATTGAATTAACTCTAAATTTGGTCCGTCCTCAATAATTCACTAACCATAATTGACAAACTTGGGAATACAAACGCAAATGGTCGAGTTTTTATTACATCAATATTAATAGGGTTGTCGGTTGAAAACATTAATTTTATTTAATTAATTTTCTCCACTTAAAGTCTGAAATAACTCACTTCTAGCGATAAGACCATCTAGTAATATACTATATTAGGTCTGCAACTGTTGTAAATTTTTATTTCGTACAAAATAAAACAAACGTTTCATCTCTCTAAATAATATGGAAAATAGTCTTACTTTTTTTTGTTGATTTTATACTTACATATAAGAGCGTCGACGGTAAAATATGTATAGTTTTGTAAAATGAATATTCACGTTTATTTAACGTTCTCATAGTGAAGGTATTAATCGTTTCCAGTCATGGACATAACCCTAACGCGCTATCACAGGTCGATAAAAAATTGTATTGCCAGTTTCTCTATCCGCCCTGGGCATCATCGTAATGATATAACAATTATAGGTCTTATTTTTTAAGTTAGTTAAATAGTAAGTTCATGTTTATAGCCTAGTTTTTTTCCTTTAGAAAGCTTTGTATCCTATCGCCTGGTGGAAAGCGTAAAAGAGGCCAAATCGCAGCGCAAACGGACTAGTGACCAAATCACATATCAGCTATGATGGCCTGTACAATTATTCAGGCTGTACACAGACGTTGTGGGATGTAAGGTAGCGACCAATCATCTTTGCGTTCCAAGCCATCCTCACCTGCCCGTGGTGCATCCTGCCGAACAACAAACGAGGCTCTGGCAAACCGACTGGTGGTGGTAAAACCATCACGATAGAAGGCGTAGCTAAATACCACAGGCCGATGACGGGCATCAGCGTCACCGGAGCAAGAAGCTACGCCCTGCGATCGCCAACCCGCCTGCTCAGCGTGGCGATTATGGGTATATCCTCCAGAAGTTTGCCCCAGGTGGTGAACAACTGGAGGGGCCTATGTCCAGCAGTGGACTGCAATAGGCTGATGATGATGATGACACAGACGTTTATACACCGAGTATGCGACGGTCGCCAGTGACAGATTTAGTGGGTAAACCCCAACCAGCTCAGGTGCCGAAATCTCCAGAAGTCTACGCTTAAGACAACCGGTGCCCGATTATAACTCTTTTCCGCCACCGAAAAAATAACAAAATAATTAATGATATAAAGTATGTATTTGGCAACCCTATTATCAACCTGTTTATACTAACCGCTGCCGAATGAATAATGAGAACATGATACTGACATCCCATAAAATCGTTCCAGCCCCGATCTATTAATTAATTTGTTTCATTCAATATGTACAAACAGGATTGAGTATGAATTTATGAACATTCAGAGGCAATAATACCTAACGTATAATACAGAACTTTGTCACTTTGAACGTTGAACGTATAATTTTTTTTTGCTTTTTGCATTTGCAAATGTTGGCAGTTATTTTATACTAGCTGTGCCAGCGGCGTCGCTCGCGTGGATATCGGGTTTCAAAAATAACTGACTTCCATATAATACCCATCTATACCTTGTGCCTAAGTTTTAAGTTAGACCTCTAGCAATACATTGGTGAAAACCGCATTCAATTCTATGCAGTAGTTTTCGCGTAATGCGCGTTCAACATACAGGTTTAAATTTCTCGCGTTTTCCCAACACTTCCCGTCACTGCTCCGCTCCTATTGATTGTAGCGTGATGAAAAGTATCCTATAACCTGCCCAGGAGTATGAAGAATAATTGTACCAAGTTTCGTCAAAATCTGTTCAGTAGTTTTTTTTTCTATAACGAACATACAGACAGACAGACAGACAGACAGACAGACAAAAATTTTACTGATTGCATTTTTGGTATCAGTATCGATCACTTATCACCCCCTGATAGTTATTTTGAAAAAATATTTTATGTACAGAATTGACCTCTCTACAGATTTATTATAAGTATAGAAGATTGTGAAAAGGTTCTAAAGCTGAAGCTTGTACTATGTGTAGGTACTAGACAACTGATAAACTTGTAACCGCCACTTAAGGCAAACATCTGGAGGTACCCATAATCGCCACGCTGGGCAGGCGGGTTGACGATCGCAGGGCGTAGCTTCTCGCTCCGGTGACGCTGCTGCCCGTCATTGGCCTGTGGTATTTAGCTACGCCTTCAATCGTGATGGTTGCCAGCGCCTCCTTTGTTATTCGGCAGGATGCACCACGGGCCGGTGAGGTTGGCTTGAAGCAAGAAGATGATAAGTCGCTCCCTTACATATATTACTGAAAAAAAAAATTAAGTTTTAAAAATGGTGTTCGATTAACGTCACTATTGATATTGCCTTTCAATTCGAATGGAAAAGCTTATAAAACGTTTTCGCGTTGACGCAGTGGCCGAGCCGGTATTTGCATATTTGCCGCCGACATCGACCTACTTACCGCGACCATTATTAATTAATTACCGATTCATCAGCCCGCATTGTAAGTTTGCTCGCGGCTGAGAGTTCAACTTATTAAATGAAAACACCGGAAAAATCCACGTTTGTTTTTCCTTTCATTTATTGTCGTTAATTGGGCTTGAGGTTTTTTTTATATAAACAGGCATTAAGGACCTCCTCTGGATCGGGGCAATGTATATGATGTTGTCTCATATTTATTTAATTACCTGCACGTGTTTCTTTCAAATATGACTAACATTTTAATGCTTTGTTTGTTCACCCCGGACACATTTTTCAGAAGCATCATTTTCAAGACACCGGCGGTTCTAAACATAATCGTAACCTGAGCTGTTAGGTTTCTTGGATTTTTTGCACTTAACAAGCTTGCCTCGTGTTTTTTTAATTATATAGGGAGTAAACTGGCCTGACGGTCACCTTATGGTAAGTGATCACTTCAGCCCATAGACACGGCAACACCAGGGGAATCACAGGTGCGTTGCCGGCCCTTGAGAAACCTGTAAGCTCGCTTTTTGAAGGTCATCTACGGTGGGACGATAACTTGAGAAAAATGATCGACTGAGAGTGGATGAAGATTACCCAGTTACCCAGGATCGGAATGGTTGGCGTTCTCTCGGGGAGCCCTACTAGCAGCAGCAGGCTCATTGAATGATTGATTGAAGTCGGAAAGTCTATTAAGAATGCTGATACCAGAGAATCATGACATGTAGAAGTCAAAGTCAAAATAATCTTTATTCGTATGGGTTTTCTAAAAAAACACTTACAAATGTAAGAAGAAGAACTTCACGTAATTCCATTTGCAGAACTTTTGAATGTAATGTACGATAAAGTACTCGTATTGCAAAGCTCATTAAAAGCCTAAAGCGCTTCAAAAAAAATCACAACATTCCGCTGCAGCGCTTGATTGCCAACAGCGTACCCCTAAAAGTACTCGTATTTCTTAAAATTACATTTCTCTCCGCTGAACTTCAAACTGACTACCACACAGGCCTTATTCAGACTGAATAAAGTCGTAATTTGTACGTGAAAAAATTTCCGCGAAAAATATAAAGGTCTGGACTATCACGTACCTTGTAATTCGATTGGGCCGAACGTCGATTGAGAGTTGGCCAAAACATATTTTATGAGTGCCAAGGAAAATACCTACACAGTTTATTGGATGCGAACTGATGAAGCATTATTTGTAAGTGCTTGCTTATAAAATGTTAGGTTCGACTGGAGGTGAAAGCTTCTTAAGATTTATTTTGAGAAAGTCTAAGGTTGATAGTACGCTTACAGGGCTACGACCTTTAAAGGTGCTCCCTTATTAGGAGCATTCGAGTGTAATGGTAAAGCTACAAAATAGAGCGTTACATTAGTGATGAAGAAAACTGACTATTGCAGCTCGCGCTTTGTAAGGAGTACAACACTAGCGAGTTCCGAGCGAGTTAAAAGCGAGTGCACAGCGAATTTGCACGTTTTGTATACTGGCAGTGTGGTACGGCCCTAATAGATACAAAGGTATTGTACATCAATTGAGAAGGAGAATCG
>CM062084.1:19883679-19898577 GCA_031163375.1 Conogethes punctiferalis | reverse complement strand
TTAAATGAGATACTGATCCCTTTTAACTATCTGGACTGGGAGCCGATAGCCTATGATTTAAATATTTAGAATGAGGTAGGAATGGTTCGTACCGATTTTTGCAAAAAGGTCATGATGGCGTCACATGATGGCGAATCGAATTTTCCAGCCATTAAAGAGAAAAAATATGATTAAACTACATTGAAATAAGAATTAGGCGCGACTTTGCAATGCACAAAATAACCCTTTTATTATTATAAGCAACATATTTTAAAAAAGCTCTTATTTATTTAAGTTATATAATTTAATTTGCACAAGGTACATTAACCGTCTTAATTCATAAGGATGTGTAAATACCATATTGATTCCTAATGCAAACGTGTGTAACTGTGATTTTATGCATATAATAGCGGTCTTTCTTTGCTTGATGAAAAGCGAAAGAAAATGCTAAGTTGCTGCGGCATTGAAATAATATGTTCCTTAATAGTTTCTAAAAATTGGGCGGTAATATGTATTATTTTCCGACATCGCACAGAGAATTCAAATATAAATAAGGATTTTACTATCATAATAATATCACCCATTTCCGTATCCATTGCATGTCAAGACATCAAACTAAACTTAAGTGTAACCAACCTGACCGTTCGGCGAGGAGGCGGTTGGCGAGTCGCCAGTAATGTCACCGTTTTTTTTATCGCTCTCCGTCACAGGTTCCGATCTTCTAGATTGTTCTGGAAGGTTCTTGTACTCGTCCGTAGTCATTTTTGCTAGGATACCAGCCTCGAATAGGGTCATTACTCTGCAATTGAATAGATGTAAAAGAAAAATAATGTTACAGATTTCTTGGTTTCATAAATTTTCTTAGTGTTGGGTGAGTGAGCTTTTGAGTAAAACATAAAGCGAATAATGTAGACATAAATAGACATAAGCTTAATTTTGACTTATAGGTAAGAAATAAGTAATCCAAGACATGCCACGCTGGGCCACACATCGTTATCTGGCCCCAAACTAAGCCGAAGCTTGTACTATAGGTAATAGACAAAACTGATAAACCTACATAGATCCTTATTTTTTTACACACAAATACATTATTATACATAGAAAACACCCATCAATAGAAACAGACATGTTCATGAACACAATCCCGCACACACAAACTTTGTACTGTGCGGGAATCAAACCCACGACCCTTGGTTCAGCAGACAGGGGTCACTACCAAATGAGCCACCAGAACAGTTATGTATTGTTTGTAACCTCAACCTATAGCTACAGTGACCCTAGATGAAAGAAGCCCAGAAGGATCTTAAGAAACCCTTAGCTTCTAGGCACTTTGCGGACTTTGATGTTTGCAAACGCCTTAAAGACCCATTTAAGGTGGGAAAACCATTGA
Source organism: Conogethes punctiferalis (assembly GCA_031163375.1). Lineage (NCBI taxonomy): Eukaryota > Metazoa > Arthropoda > Insecta > Lepidoptera > Crambidae > Conogethes > Conogethes punctiferalis. The sequence goes on along the minus strand of CM062084.1, from coordinate 19,897,208 downwards.
AGTATGATCAGTGATGTGTAAACTTCGTCTAAGACTTTACAAAGATTTAGGTAAGATTGTATCAATATTATGAGTACGAAAGATACATATACCACGGATGTGTTTATGTATGCGTTATTTAGATATGTATGTCTATTTATAGGAGAACGCGCAATCGTCCGTGGGCCTCACTCGGCAGGACTTACAGAAAATCAGCGCCGTGGCTCCAGCGCGGGCCACGGCTATATGCTGAGTGAGGCCCTTTTACTCTGGACGTCGCAACAACGCCATGTCCGGTCTTTGGTTTTGTGTACTTTTTGATTGTTTTATTATTGTTCTTTTTTTTTTCTTTTGTGTATTTTATTTTCTATTATGTTTTGTCGATGTGTTGTTGTGATGTCCTTGTAATAAAAGTTTCTTAATTCTTATTATTTCTTATTTATGTAAAATGGCCATAAGCCTTATAAAAAAAAAGAATTAAAAAGTTACAAACAAAAGAGTAAATGTTACTTCTTGCAATACTTTACATCTTTCCCCATTTCAATGAAGTTCGTTTAAGTCACCCCGCGGCAATTTCTAAGAACTCCCATATCAGACACGGGTCATATTTTACGAGGATTCCAATAATTCATGTTGGACATACTCACACGTTGTTAAAGGTCTCTAGATACGGACATCCGATCTGCAGGGCTATGGCTGAATATCTCGTATAAAGTTTTTCACTCAAATGGAAGTTATGAGAGCCTGCAAGATGAAGATACTGTTAAACGTTTGATTGCCGTAAACTGGATGTAATAGGGAATGTATTCTTGTTTACCCATGACGGGTGTTTACTGCCCCTAGTCCAATGTTAAGTTATATATAAGTCTATGTGGAGCGCGTTCATCGAATTAAAACTGTTCTATGCTAGGCTTGAATTGTAAAACCTTGAGAAATTAGGATCCCACTTAATTTTCATGGTTTGACCGTTTACTAGAGTTGTTACGGACAGAACGACCTTTTTATATTCGTTTATTGTGTAAATGGTTTTGTATTTAGAAGTGTTTTTTACGAGTATTTTTTTGCTATGGTTTTTGTTATTGTTGTGAATTAAGTGATAGTTATACAGTCCAGCGGCTGTGAAATTAAAGTGTTTCGTGGTTTTCCGTGTTTTTGTTTGATTCCACACCCAGACGCCAGCTCTAGCCGCAACAAGAGTAAAGAGCCTCGTTGTACATAGATGTGAATTTGTGATAGTTCTTGGAATTGGTTCGTACCAACAAGAGTTGTCTTATTTTAGCTAGAGACATCTATAGAGAGAAAAGTTAGTCACCTACTGAGTTTTCTGTTAAGAAATGAGTTATTAACATCCCAGGAGTCAAGAAGTTAAGCCGTCAATCTCGCGCTGATCTCTTTATGGTCATATTAAAAAGTTCAAAAAAATCCATGAAAAGTCATGTACATTACATATTCTACTAAAAAGTGCCCTGGGTTAGTCAAAGTGAAAAATATCATTTTCAGAAATACATTTTCACAGGCATAGGTTTAGGTTTAAAGACATTTATTCCCATAAAGACATACGTCACTTACATGAGAACTTAAGCTTAAGTTTATAAAAATACACGTTCGTTGACATACTGGTTCGTTGGCATGCTTACCGAATCTTTCAGTGTCATAGTACAGTGTCTCCCTCCCGCCCAATATGGCGACGTGCCTCCTCGTGAGGACGAGATGCACTCCCACCTCGACGCTGCGCACGCGCTGAACCCGCTGCCGTCGCATCAGACGAGCGAGACGCCCGTATACACCCGTCCCGTTCTGTAAGACTCTTCAAGTTATGCAAAGAAAATGTCATCATCATCATCAGCCTATTGCAGTCCACTGCTGGACATAGGCCTCTCCAGTTGTTCGCCACCTAGGGCTAACTTCTGGAGGATATACCCATAATCGCCACGCTGGGCAGGCAGGTTGGCTGCTCGTCATCGGCCTGCAGTATTTAGCTACGCTTTCTATCGTGATGGTTTTACCACCAACAGTCGGTTTAATATACTCGTTACACTCATGAAACGCGGATCGGACACACTATGACGGTCTATTTAAGTACCGCACCGTGTGTTCGTGTGCCCAGCAATTTTGGTTGGATTCATAGGATACCTCTATGGATCTAGGATCTATGTATGAAAGCTATGTATGACGTAATTAAAAAATATCTCCAAAAGTTATGTCTATCAAAATATCAGCATCACATTTCTCCCATCAGTCAAATCCTCAAGTGCTATTGACATACCTCCAAAATAGCCAAAGAAGAGCTATGCCGTTCTACCACCAGCTCATAGCCTCTATCCCTCATGGCTTCCTCCAAAGCCGGCAGTGTCCCAATGGGCCGTTCTCTGGCCGGCCTGGCCAGAAGACTGGTGAGGTTTGCAGAGTACATGTCTCCGATCACGTACGTGGCTCCCAGAGACACAAGGACAGATACCAGGCGAGCCTTGTGAGTTTTGGATGGCTCTTTACTGGATGCTGGAATAGAACAAAAAAAAAATGTTAGGCTATTGTTTCCTTGCCTTGAAGCCTTTGTTGCCACCGCCATGCCGGCCCAACCCTAACCCCCCACGCGTTCCGGAAACCCTACTCACCCGCAAGAACACGACCCGAAGGTCATTTGGCTGCGGTATTCTATAGGGTGGAGGTCCTTCCCCGGGCGGGCAGCTCAATTTGAGCGAAGATTCGCTATGCCCTACCTCTCTTATCTTCATTGGTTATAAAGATTTTGACCGGTTTCTCCGAACTGATAATCCATCAGATCGTAAAAGTAAATGAATAGCAAAGGCCTCTTTGTTTTCGCGTGCATCTTGTGCAATATTTTCTTCTCTATGTACTTAATTAGTCTCATTAGGGATTTGCTACAGTTGTCAACATTTCGCATGAGTGTCATATACTTTATTGAGGATCTAACACTTGGTATCCTCCACCCTTATAATCGCCGATGGTCTGGTCGTAATCCGGCCAAATTAATGACAAATCCCACCTTTCCCTATTCGCAGAAACATACGAGGTATTAATTTCAGTAACTCATTGGTGCAAACAAGGTATGCCCGTGAAACAATTAAGTGATTCCTGAACTGTCACAGTACAGTATGATAAGGGTCCTGTTGTTGATTAAAAATCGGCCAAGTGCGAGTCGGACTCGCGCACGATGGGTTCAGTACCAATATCGGGCAAAATAGGCAAATAATTGCGTTTTTTTTGTATAGGAGCCCCGATTAATTACTTTTTATTTTAATTTTATTATTAGCTGTAAATAATGGCTGATAATAGTCGAAAGCTATGGAGAGGTTTAGGGGACACTTTAGCTTGGCAGTGGGACAACAAAGGTTAACTAAAAAAAGAAAAAAATAACTTTTTTATAGAAACAAAATAGAACTAGGTATTTGGTCAGTATTTCAGGTGTCTGCCTGTTCCCATTATTATTGCCGTTGAGCGAAAAAGGACAAAAAAAAACCCGTTTGTTATATGTGAGTCCCCCTTAAATATTTGTTTAATTTTGGTTTTAGTAGGCCAAAAGCCTCTCTCTCAAAAGCTCTCACCCCTAGAAATAGGGTTTTTACCCTTTGAGTACGGAACCTTAAAAATTAGATGACATGTTTTACGGGTGGCCCCCGAGGTGTTTGCTGAACCGCCTGATAAGCTCTTTATTATATTACGGGGTTAGATTAAAGGCTTACAGATAGACACATTTCACGCGTTGGATTATGCTGGGATCCCAACATTGGTAATAGTTTTTTTTGGGGCATAATCTTTGGCCGGTCGATGACATGACTTATTCGGTAGTTCTGTTTGGCTTTATGTATTTGATTATGAAAGTTAAGACAAACGGATTCTATAAAAAACGGACAGTATGAGCGGAGCGTTTAACCGTTCAAGCAAGGCAAGCCTTAATTCGGCCATGACACAATAGATTTTCTATATTATTTAAATCTCCTGTGCTTTGAAATTAATCTTTAGCATTAGTCAGTATTGTACTTATTTAATTCTCCGAAATAGCTAATTGGCGCAATGAAGCCTAATATTCTAATCGTATTTTAATCACAATTCACAAATGTCAACCGTCATGTATTATTATATATTTGTGTTTAGCATTTCTTGTATTCTCGATGACCTTGAGACTACCTCAAATTCCGGTTCTCCACAGTCAATTCTTACCTATTTATTTTAGACTAGCAGACAGTCCCGGCTTCGCACGGGGTAGACAATTATATTGTTCAAATTTTACCAAGGATACCTAATTTTTTTCAAAATGAAATGTAGCCTATGTCAAATTGAAAGAATGTAGCATTCTATTGGTGAAAGAATTTTTGAAAGCGGACCAGAACTTTTTGAGCCTATTCATTACAAACATACAAAAATAGGTACAAATCTTTCCTCTTTATAATATTAGTGTAGATAGATAATCTTTATTGCACAAAACACAGACATTACAGGAAAACATAATACAAAGAAAACATAGTACAACTTAGGCGGTCTTATCGCTTGTACCGATTTCTTCCAGACAACTTTTAGGTACCACTTCCTGTCGATTATGACGGCGGCATAAGTCCCACACACCCTCTCACGACACTAGAGAAACGTACTTGAGACTATCCGGATATAAAAATCATCATCATCAACCTACATCAGTCCACAGCTGGACATAGGCCTCTCCCAATGTTTGCCAAAAATGTGTATTAATTAACGTCTAGTGTACTTACACTGTCTGAGGAAGAGTGTAGTAGTAAACCAACAGCAGTTGTTCAGAAGTCGCAACTGGTCCCTCTGCCGACGTTGCCATAGCGACGGTGCAGCGATCACCACCCACAGGGCTGGTCCTGTCACCAGTACCGTGGCACATACTAAAGGCCACACCTGGGAAAGATGAAACTTTTTATAGAGGAAGATTATCTTCAAACCGAATTCCGACTACAGCTGAAAATCTCAAAAATGACTAGCCAGGTACATAGTCGTTCATTACCTTCTTCTATCATCAGCCTATTCCACTGTTGGACATAGGCCTCTCCAGTTGTTCGCCACTAAGGGCAAACATCTGGAAGATATACCCATAATCGCCACGCTGGGCAGGCGGGTTGGCGATCGCAGGGCGTAACTTCTTGCTTCGGTGACGCTGCTGCCCGTCATCGGCCTGTGATATTTAGGTACGTCTTCAATTATGATGGTTATAACGCCACCAGCCGGTCGCCAGCGCCTCGTCTGTTATTCGGCAGGATGCATCACGGGCAGGTGAAGTTGGCTTGGAGCGAAAAGATGATAGATCGCTTCCTCACATCCCTTGTATGTGTATCTTCTTCTATATGATCTTCGAAATGTATGTATGGTCATAACTTTCGAACCACTGCATCATTGGATAATTCTAGGTTTTATGTATTGTATTCGTTATTGGTAGGACAGATTTGTGTAATATAAATACAGCAGCGTTTACCTGTACTAATAGAACCTACTGCGGTCCCCCACCCACCTCTCAAGCGTGGTGACTATGGCGTCTGCCAAGCGTGGTCATTAAGACAATCCTCTCAAATGCCGATTGTTATTATGGGGAGACCTATGTCCAGCAGTGGACGTCTCCCGATGTCATCTGCTGATGATGATGATGAATACCTCACCTCCCATCTAAAAGGTCTGATGATGGCCAGAGTCTCGCTCAACTTGGCCGGCGCGTGAGTCAAGAACGCCCCAGAGTCAGCGAGCGTTAGGAACGAGAACTCCACAGCTTGAAGTCTCTCCCATGTCATCGTTACGTCACCGATGAAGAAGTCTGCTTTCTGGAATATACATAATATCAGATAACATTACTGTCTTCGAATAATCTAAATATATAAAAGGAGGAAGGAAGCTGACTTGACATATCAACGCACAGCCTAAATAGCTAAACGTAGGCACTTGAAATTTGGAAGGGACGTTCTCCGAGACATGGTCTCCACTCCAGAACTCGTTTACCCCAACGGTTTTGCGGCTGATGTGGTCAGCCTACTGCCACTTTAGCTTACTGAGTTCATAGTTACGTGGCTAGCCATATTCGGTCTCATCAACGGACATCTTGACAGACTTGTAAAGGTCGCCGTCGACGGATACGTTGCGGAGGCCATCATCATCATCACATAGTTACTAAGTAGTAAGTTAGTCTGCGCAAATCTTGCGAGCAGAATTAGGACCACTCTCTGTCATCAGATTGGGTGACAATGCAATAATATGGTAAGTACCATATAGCTGATCTCAAGACGGAGTCGGAAGGTGGCCTTAGGAACTCCTAAGCTAAACAAGATGAAACCGGCGAGTTAGGACTCGTTTGAAAGGTCTTAACAAGCACTCTAGTGCCACATTCGACTGACTCGATGGCTCATTTGGTAGTGAGCACTGCCCTCTGACCCAAGGGTCGTGGGTTCGATTCCCGCACAGTACAAACATTAAATTTGTGAACATGAACATGCCTGTTTGTATTGGTCTGGGTGTTTTCAATGTATAATATAGATAGATAGATAGATAGATACTCTTTATTGCACCAAAATAAAACATGTACAGGAAAAAGATGTTATACAGATATAGTAGTACAATGTAGGCGGTCTTATCGCCGAAAGCGATCTCTTCCAGACAACCTTCAGGTAGAGGATATATGCTGAAGAGAGGGGTAAAGTAGTGCAGAACTGATTACAATTAAGATAAATAATATTTTAAATAAATAAATGATGGAAGTAAATATAATATATTAATACATATTTAATATAAACATAATAACTAAATATTACATATAATACTATGGACTCAGTAAAACTAAACAGCTTGAAGGAAATCGGAAAGGAAAAAGAAGACACTAGATAGAATAGTAAAGGACAGAGATGTTACAGGGATAGGAAATAACTTTTAACACGAGACTTGAACGCTGGAAGTGTTTGGGATTGTCTGATAGAAAGGGGTAAGGAGTTCCAAAGTCGTATAGAATGTACAGTGAAAGATTGGGAATAGGATTTTGTAAGATGGGGAGGGAAATTTAATTTGAGATCACGACATGATCGCACGCCGTGTTCCTTGGTGGACTGCAAGAATTGGAAACGCTCCTTGAGATAAGGGGGTGATCGAGGATTGAACAGTACCGAAAATAGTAATGACAAGGCGTGGAGATCGCGGCGACGACGGATAGGAAGCCATTTTAACTGAGCTCGAAATTCCGAGACATGATCATACTTTCGTAGACCGAAGACAATACGAATGCAGAAGTTTTGGAGGCGTTCAAGCTTGTCGAGATGTGCTTCGCTGAGATTTAAATAGCATGTGTCTGCATAGTCCAGAATAGGCAACAGTAAGGCCTGTACTAGCGCAATCTTAGTGGGTACCGGTAAGAAATTGCGTAATCTATTGATGGAACTAGCCGATGCAAACATTCTCCTGCTAACCTCCTTGATGTGTGCGTCCCAGGACAAACTGCTGTCCATAAAAACCCCCAAGTTTTTAACAACGCTGCTGTAAGGTATTTGGACCCCGTCAAATGTAATGGGTGGAAGTGAAGCCCAATCCACACGCGATATCACCTGTTTCCCCCCAAAGACAATAACTTGGGTTTTAGTAGGATTCACCTTTAAACCAAAAGATTTGCTCCAATCAGAAATACGCTTCAGGTCCAAGTTTAAGACAGAAACGGCATTAGGCAAGTTGTCAAGGCCGCCCTGAGTATATAGCTGTAGGTCGTCTGCATAGAGATGGTAGAATGAAGAAAGGTTAAGAGTGATAGAATTGATGAAGATAGCAAAAAGTAACGGAGACAAGACACCACCCTGAGGTACACCGGCACCTATTTCACACCAGGCTGATAAAAAGTCATCAGCATGAATACGCTGCCGGCGACCATACAGATAACTATGAAACCAGTCAACCACCGATGGAGATATGTTAAGAGAACGGAGAAGGCCAAGCAGAATGTCGAAATCCACAGTGTTAAAAGCATTACTAAAGTCTAGTAGCGCCAGCACTGTAAGACATCTACTGTCAATACCACGACGAATATCATCGGTAATCTTGACCAAAGCTGTAACCGTACTATGACCGGGACGGAAACCAGATTGGAAAGGATTTAGGAGGTGATTTTTAGAGAGGAACCCGCTGAGCTGTTGGTGAACTACGCGCTCTAGCACTTTCGACAGGAATGGTAATATGGATATAGGACGGTAATCAGAGAAGGAGGAGGGATTAGACTTTTTAGGGAGAGGAATTACTTGTGAGTCTTTCCACAATGAGGGGAAGACGCCAGTGGACAAGGAATGGTTAAGGATATGAGTAATTAAAGGAGTGAGAATGTCTAGGAGGGGAATGATCATATTACGACTAATGCTATCGCTACCGACAGCATTAGAAGCTATGGACAAGATTTTCCTCTTAACATCACATTCAGATAATTGACTAAAGACGAAAGGAGAATGATCTGGAATTGGAAGAGATGACAGGTGAGCGAGTGTGTTACATTTTAAAGTACCCTCAATGGTAACAGATGAAGAGAAATGTTTATTTAAAGAGTCGAAATTAACATCTTTTGGGAGTGAATCGTTGCGATTTCTTCCAATTCCAAGTGACCTTAGAAACTTCCAGACTTTTGCTGGATTACCATTTTCAACAGACTGATGAATGTGGCGTCGTTGAGCGTCTCTACACATCCTATTACAGCGATTCCTAATCAGCTTATATTTCTCGCGGTTTTTGTCGGACGGGTCCAATTTAAATTTAGACTTGGCAGCATTCTTTTTATCTCTGAGTAATTTCAGGTCATCTGAAAGCCAGGGTGCAGGAGAATGTTTCATCTTTACAGGACGAATAGGTGCGTGCTTGTCGAATAGCTGTGTTACCAATGAGTTAAAGAGATTTACTTTCTCATCGACACTGTCAGCAGCATACACAACTGACCAATCTGTATCGACAGCATCAGTTTCTAGCTCGTCAAGGTTCATGCCACTAAAATTGCGCCGTAGAAGAATTTTCGCCTTATGTTTAGGAGGTAATATGTACTTATTTACAAAAAAAAAAGTATCTAAGTAAGTTTATCAGTTGTCTAGTACTCATAGTACAAGCTTCGGCTTAGTTTGGGGCTAGATGGCGATGAGTGGCCAAGCGTGGCCTGTCTGGGTTATTTATTTATTTACATGACAGCTTAAATAAAAGCGTATTAAAAAAAGCGTTTTTTAATCAATTTATTTATTAAATAAACATATTGCAAGTAATTTAAACTGATTTAATCAAGCCGCGTTAGATATAAATAATACACAAACAAAGTATTAATGCAAAACGAACTAGGTACAAATATTTCGTCCCACATTTTACGAAAACATGTCTCAAGAGGCCTCCGCGGACTTATAAAGGACTGGAAGGGATTATCCCTTCTCATGTCATCCAAAGAAGATAACAAATAATATTAATTTTGTTTGTATATAAATATGACCATTCATAGCTCTGTTTGTTGTGGTTATAATATGCGAGTGGCAATTACCAATGGCGATTTTGTTGGGTGTTTTTTAATTAAAACCGGTTTTAGTCCAATTATCGTACTCCGTCGTATGCTTCATATAAAATCAAAGGCACATTGAATTTGGAAAACATGAATTTTGGTTTGCTTGCCCTGGTGTGTTCCGGGTTCAATTCCCGATCGGGTCAATTTAGGAAATTAACTTTCTAAATTTTCTCGATATTTTCTGGATGCGCGTTAGCGCTACGCTGGGCGGGCGGGTCCTCAATCGCAGAGCGTAGGTCCTCGCTCCGGTGACGTTGCTGCCCGTTATAATCCGTTGCGTAGTATTAAAGATAATAATATAAGTATACACAAGCATGGAACAAAAAACAAAAGTGACTTTGTTTTATACTATGTACTTATTACATAAAGTTGTACACGCAATGACACTACTTTTATGTCCGAATTTGTATGGAACTGTACCCATAACTTACCCGTTTCCATATTAAGCCGAGCGTGCCTTTAAATGTCCCGTTGCCCGATATGCTCGACCCTTGACTCCTGTCCGGCGGGTCGTAGTACCTGTATCTGACAGATAGATATTAGATATCTTTAGCTGAACTTAGCGTTTCAATGTATTTGAGTAATGGGCAGATATTGGTTGAAATCTATTTGCATGCTATATATTTTCTGAAGAAAAGGCTAAAAAGTCAATGCAAATGTAATTAAAATGTGCAAAAACTTATATTTTCAATTCATACAATTTTCGAGGGGAATGCATTAGGGGGAATGCACATGCCGAGCCAATATAAAAAAAGAAACCTTCACGTCGCCTCCGGGGTGAGTCGACGGAATGTGTGGGGTGAGCCCATACACCCAGAAGGCATACCCACTAAAACCTCCCTGTGTCACCAGTAGGCAGCAAGTTGCAGGGACACGAGTACCGCTAAAGTATATGGCCGCATCTCTGCTTGCCGCAGATGACAAGATTCCAGCTCTTCTCTCTTCTCGTCCGGGGAGGGCAAGTATCCCTTCCCCTGGCTATGGGAAGCAATAGAGCGCGCCTAAGGCCGACCTTGTGCAACGGTGTGGCTGTACCCATCACACCTTTACGCCCCAGCAATGAGTGGATCGAGCCCCCGCGCTCACCACTTGCTTGGGCACGATGGAGCCTCTCCATCGTGCCCCAAGTGGCCCCCAGATAACATACGATTCGTAGTATGCCCTTAAAGGGAGTCGGTTTCAATTCATACCTATATCAACATTAAATTATCAAGTATTAATTTTTTTTTATATCCTAAATTGGGAACTGAAATGGTACTCCTCACTGACGTCCGACAAATAATTCATTTTCTATTGTACCTTGTTTCACTGCAGTCCAAGGCTTAAATTTACATATTTTCTTTCTATTTACATATTCTTACGTACTTCTACACGACGCACATCTTGCTAAACAGATGAGAAATTAAAGGTTCCTACTAACAAGAAAGACTATCCAAAAAGTATAACATTAAAAGCAGAAAAAAACACAAAAAGTTAAAAGCAGCACCTATTTCTGAATGAGCAGTTCACAAACGTCACCTCTCATCGCATTGTCCGGCCGAGTTTCAGCCCGATGTAAATCTGTTTAGCTTGTTACCTGAAGTTGAGCTTTTTAGCGATCAGCGATAAAAGTTTGTCGTCCCTCCCACCCGTTACGTTCACCGTAGAATCGTTGTTGTATTTCACGAAGTGCCACGGCGGAGCCTGCGGCAACAGACTGTGTGTTACATAACGTATGACTCGAAAAGCAGTGTGATTAATTGAAAGTAGGTACTTTGGGACCCATCATCTTTTCGCTCCAAACCACCCGTGACCACGCCCGTGGTGCATCGTGCCGAATATCAAACGTGGCTCTGGCAACCGGTGGCGGTATAACTATCACAATAGAAGGCGTAGCTAAATACCACAGGCCAATGAGGCAGCAGCGTAACGGGAGCGAGGAGCTACGCCCTACGATCGCCAGCCCACCAGCCCAGCGTGGCTATTATGGCTAAAGCTTTCAGATATTTGCCCAAAGTGTCAAACAATCGGATGCCTCTCGGTCTCTGAAAGCTTATAACAAGCTAATGATAATGATGATAATAACTCCTGACAGGGATCACGCAGTCTATGTCGGCGGTCCTAATCGCACTACTCTTTTAGTACCCAGTGCTCCCAGGTCAAGTCACAGAAAAGCTCCTCATAATTATCAGTCTGCAAACGTCCACAGCTGGACATAGACCTCCTCCAATGACAGTTTTTTATTATAGTAGTAGTTATTATACTGGACATAATGGCTTCTCTACGCCTGATGCAAAGTGAAATAGAAGCCCAAGTCTCTGTGCAAATGGGCAAGTAACTGGTCAGTTACTTATCCTTCCAGTTGCCACCACCATGCTGGCCCAACCCTAACCCCGCGAGCTTCGGAAACGCTACTTACTGGCAGAAACACGACCCAGAATTCATTTGGCTGTGGTATTGTAGTAGACCGGAGGTCCTTTCCCAGACGGGCGGCTCAATTCGAGCGAAGATTCGCTATGCCCTACCTCTCTTGATGACATGATAGTTGTCATTTTGGTGGAGTTTGCCTTAGTCATCACGCTCAGCGGACAAGTTGGTGACCGTAAGCTCCTACGGAACCTGACCGGGATTGTAACAACTGTAAAATTCGTGACCTTTTCTTGAACACCGCCTAAATCTGTCATCATTCTCTTTTTTTTTGTTATATCTTTAGTTAATGTTTCTGTCTGAATGTTATGTGTATATATATATATATATATATATGTGTATGTATTTATATTCATGTATATATATTATATTTTATAAGTATATTATTATATTATAACTTTAAAAATTCTGTATGTAATGTTATTGAATAAAATATATATGTACCTATGTGCATTACCTGTATATTAGTATAAATAATTATAGCAGTTGTCAATATACCTATTACCGCACTGAGGTGCGGTTTTCTGGCACGCCCAATGGTTGACTGGTAGAGAATGCCATTAAGGCATTAAGTCCGCCATTTGTACCTTCTTTGTGCAATAAAGATTAAATAAATAAATAAATAAAATAAGCAATTTTACTCACATGCAAAACGGGTACGTCAAACAACCGTCCCTTGAAGTCTTGGTAGACCTTATCAGCCGGCGGTAGAACAGGCGACTTGTATAGGCGGCCTGACCACCAATTCACCAGGGTTAAATTGTGGTGATTCTCCGGAGTAGCTTGGTTGTAGTAAACGCGAAATCTGTGAACAAACTCCTTTAATTTTCGCCACATTTCTTTATCCCGGGCTTCTAAGAAGTTCTTCTAAGGTCATAAGTCCAACGGGTTTCGGGGCATCCTACACTATGTATGTACATATATCTAAAAGCTGTGTCTGCTCCAAAACTACGTCTGCTTCATGGAGTGGTCCTATTCTGAAAACCAAACGGACTACACGGCTATATATTATTATCATCGAATCAAAATAAAGTTAACTCAAGAGTTTTTCGCAGCAGATAAATCTGTGTCTTATATTTTATTCAACGACACACAGTAATGATGACATTAATTTTAATTTCAGCAATTATTACGCGATAAATGTGTCTGCTTTATTAAATTTTATGGCTTAACTAGCTGTGCCCGCGGCTTCGCCCGCGTTGCCCCCATTTTAGGGAAGTGGGGGGTTAGAAAGGGGCAAAAAATAGCCTATGTTACTTTCCATCCTTTCAACTATCTCCACTTAAAAAATCACTTCAATTCGTCGCTCCGTTTTGCCGTGAAAGAAAGACAAACATACAGACAGACACACTTTCCCATTTATAATATTAGTATGGATGTCACCTGTGTTGTCATTGTGTAAGCTCTTCATTCATTTCACATTCTCTTGCTCTTGCCAAGTTTGGTGACTAGGCATTTCCTCCCATATTACAATTTTCATTGCAAGAGACTCCTCATGTCCAGCAGTGGAAGTTTGCAGGCCGATGATGATGATAAATACAAAGTAATGTATACTACCTTTGTATCTATTAGGGCCTTACTACACTGCCAGTATACAAAACGTGGATCGCATGCTGCAAATTCGCTG